>SCDY01000561.1:0-55164 GCA_004143825.1 Drosophila micromelanica
ATCCACAGGTCCCATATTTCAAACTCACATAACTTTGCCAAAACTGAACCGATTTTCATGTTTGATGGCTTTTTGATCATGAATTTTCATTTAAATTGATTCTGCATTCAAAATAAATGCATTTTTGAAAATCAATTTTTTTTTTATTTTTTTGGAAAAAAGCATGTACTTCCCCCTTACTCATTTTCGAAAAAAAATTTTTTCAAAATTTAGAATTGCGAAATTACATATTTAATCGATTTTGGTGGTCATAAATAGTAGAAAAAACAACATTAAAGTCGATTCTAGGGTGGTCAAATTTTTCGTCAAAAATCATGCCAAAATTGACAAAAATTTTGACAAGAAATGCCTTTAGATCCACAGAACCCATATTTCAAACTCACATAACTTTGCCAAAACTGAACCGATTTTCATGTTTGATGGCTTTTTGATCATGATTTTTTATTTAAATTGATAAAAATAAATGCATTTTTGGAAATAAATTTTTTTTTGATTTTATTTGAAAAAATGATGGCATTTTGATAATGATTTATCTTGGAGACACATATATTTGAAATTCTTTAATTTATATTTATAGAAAACAAACAACAGCATTCAGCTGTGAAGTAACATACTGAAATTGACATTAAACAATTAGGTTCTCATCGTGACAGTTCTCAATTCTAGTTTGACCGTAAAAGTCCGTAAAATTGCATGGTATATATTTAGGGGGACATTAAGTTATTGAAAGCAGCCAGGAAAAAGGTTGCAGCTGCGAGGAAAATAAATAATACACTCAGCGACGGGCGGCTAATTCAATTTATTCGCAACGTCTATTGGCCACTTTAAATGCCAGTTTAGAGCCGATTGCGTTTTGGGCCCACACACTGCAGCTGAGCCATGCTGGCTGGGGCTAAGGGCCAATAAAACTGCTGGCCAGAGTAGACGTATAATCGTAAAACACAAAACTCAATTACAACATTTGATGCTCAAGGCCACAAATAACGTAAGTTACGATGCGTCAACATTTTGAACACGTCCGCCGAGACGATGAGACGCAATCCACCATCCACCTATGCTGTGTTGGTATGAGGTCCGAGCCAAGTGATGCATTGCTTTATTACCAAGAAAGTGAGGCGAGGCCCCCTCAGTGTTGAAAGCTGAGTCTCGCGCTTGTGCTCCGGCCTGGTGCCACAGACTGCAATATGCATAATTATGCGCTGCAACGCCCTCTGTCAGCGGCTCGGCGGCTGCCCAGTCAGCAGCAGGGCTGCTCGCCTGGTATCCTTAGCGGCTCTTTTCGACCCATACACTTGGCTCGTTTTTAGTGCTAGGCTGTCTTGTCAGCAGGATTAAGCAATTTTCAGCTTGGCTTGCGCTTTTCGCTTTGCCTGTCCGCGCCTCAACCTCATCGCAACTCCTGCCCGCCTTTCTGTCCTGCCTTTCAACTCTGCAGCAAAACCGCAGTCGACCCACTGCCCACGTTGACAAAGCAAAATAAAAAAATTAAAGAAGAGAAAAATAACGCGTTGCTAAAATTTTGCGATGCGTAAAATTTTGTTAATTTAAGCCGCACGCAGAGGATGTGCCGTGCACCCCAAACCTCTCTGCCACGGCTGTGAGGTGTTAATGTGTGCTGCAAAGCTGCAACGTGTTGCATCTTTATTAATTTCCAGTTTTTTGTTGTTTCTTTTTTTCTTTTTTTTTTTCATGTGGCACGTTCTGTGTGAATAAAAAAAACTACTTGAATTGTTTGGGTGTGTTTTTTATTACAAGACAAAAAGCTGTTAATGCTTTGTTGTGGGAAAGGGTGTTAATGTGCCCCGTCGATGAGTAGAGAATTTTAAAAATTGAAATTTGTGGCTGCGCTTTCCCCAACAGTGTTTGTGCCTGCTAATCAACGATCTTTTATATTACTTTTTCCTTTTCACTTACCTTTTCACTGATCTTGTGAACCCGTACTAACATTTAACCCAGTGCAATCCCATAACTATCAGCGATTCATGTTACGATTCTTTGTTGTCCACACGGATGCTGCTCCGCGCTGCCACCGATGATGCCAATCCCAGCTGCACCTTCTCTTCAATCCATTATCATTAAGCGCAACTGAACTGAACTCATTAACGGGCTGCCAGATTCAAGAGTGCGGCACATGAAAATCTTCCTGAAATGCATTTGATGTTGTTGGACTAACCCCATTCACAGGCTGGCCAAAAACAAACCCAAATAGCCAGGCTAACTAATCAGCTGTCATGTCTCTAAACTTCTAAGCTGAGCAGGGGAGGGGCAGGAGGATTGGGCTGTATCAACTGCTGCTGCCTCTGACTGCACTTTCAAATCCAATTAAGAGTGTGAACTTGCGTCGCGTTGAGAAATTAACAGATAGATAAACAACAACAACAACAGAAACAGCAACAACAAAGTGACATTGTCACATTAAATGCGAAACAAAGCGAAAATGTGCAACAGTAGCTACAGAAAGAGATAGCAAGAAAGGCAGAGAAAGAGAGAGAGCGCTGTATAGAATGCAGTCAGGAGCCAAGCCCAGCCGCACTTTAGTGTCAAACGCAACCAACCCGAACCTGAACCAAGTTAAAGGCAACTCACCTCACGGCTATGCCTCATTACAAGCGCTGCTTCTGGGCTCTGCGGCAGCTGCAATTATCACATTGCCAAATGGTCACGGACCACGAAATCTCGATTTCCAGATAGAACCCAACACAGCACAGCACAGCCAGAGTGGAACCCGATGCTAAGCGAAGCATTGCACTCTCTATGACTTCATAAGACGACTACTGACTGCCACTCCAGAGTGAAGCAGTCCTTGGCTCCCTACGTCCCACCTCCTTTATGCTCTATTCTCCCGGTTTGTGTCTCTGTTTTTGTTTTTTTTTTTTTTCACCTTGTGTGTCATAATTCTCGCCAAGTTGACATTTATGATGTGTGCGCATGTGATTTTCAACGTTCGAGATTTCAGCGCGATAAAACAATGAAAATGAAGTCATGACTTCGTTTCCCACTCTAGTTTCTCTCTGCTTGGCTACTCGAGCCCAAAATTGCACATGCGGAAAGAGTTAAATGATTAGCCAAAGTTTTTTATTTTTATTTTCTCGGGCATTGGGTGAGTCCGATAATAAGGTCTGCTGCTTCTTTTGACTTTTTAATAACACTCACACTCACTTATATATTTTTCCTTATTAATTTAATAAAAATAACTTTATTTAATAAACGCATTAATAAAGCTATTTAATTTGCCATTAAGTAATATTCAAATATTTTAATGTATAAATTTATAAATACAAAAATTTCTTTATAATCACTTTTTATATATATACTAAACAGATTATTTTCCTGGTTTTGTTCTTACATATTACTGCCTACAAAATTCTGCTTCAACAGCGCTTAAAAAAAAAAAAACAAAACTGGGTCGCTGGGCAATCCAACGGTCTTTTGCCATTGTTTGTATATTGTCCATTTCAGGGCTTGCACTTCGCCGCGCTTAAGCACATTTAAATGCGCTGAAAATATTGACCCAATGCTCAATGCTCAATGCCCGATATCTGTTCATCCTTATGATATTTTGCCGACTGTTTGTGCTGTGTCTGGAGCCAATATATAACTCATGTGTGACAGGAGCGGACACAAGTATATGGCATAAAGAGACCGAATTCATATTTCACAAGCGAATCGCATGAGTGTAGAGTAAATGACAGCAGCTACTATTGAGTGGATTGGAGCGAGGGGTAGGTGAAAAAATGGAATCACTTGCCCTTTGCTGCTACATCATTCTTTATTCAGACTTCGTTTCCTTTTCAACTAGGTTAACAGACTGCAATTACTTTATGGTTTGCAATTATTTTGCATATTATTTATGGTGCAGACGTTGAAATGTTTTTATGGCAGCTGCATCAAATCAAATCAGTCAATCAGATTGCCCTTTGACCCTACGGTCGAACGCCTCTCAAAGTGCTCAGCACTGCATTTTCTGGCTCATCGAATGTCAAATTAAATGCCATTTAAATCAATCAAATCAACTGTGAATTTGACAGCATTTTGTGGTACCTAACGGTTCATATCGATCTGTTGGTGTTAACCCATCAGGATGCAACAACTATTATAGATGCTTTTGTTTTTGCCCGACAACTTTAATATGTTTTCAATTCCTGCAGACGGTATTTTACCTTTAATATGAAATACGTAACGCACAGTTGGTAACATATGTATATTCCAAACTAAGTTAAAGTATAATTATTGCCTTAAAATTTTGTTTCAAATTACATAATTTAAATTAATTTCATTATCAAATTTGTATGTAAGAGAATTTTATCTTTGGCTATTTTAGATCTACTTCGTTAAAATAAAATAAAATAAAAAAAAATTGTACGCCAATATTAAATTTGAGAATTACAACCGCAGCAACCGGAACCAAAACCCCGCGCACAACTCCCCCAACGAGGCAAAGTCAACAGTCGATAGTTTTATTTACCAAACAATTTAAAACGACAAAACCGCAAACAACAAAATTAGCTGCAAAATATAATCAAAAGACCCCGAGGCGCCAACAACAACGACATGTAATTACATGGAGACAACTGCGATAGCAACAATAACCAAAAACCGACAACAACCAACAGACATACATCACATCGAGAAGGTAGCACCGAAAATCGAATTGAAAATTAATTTGAAATTAATTTTAAATGCACAAAAGCGATAAATTTTGCGCAATGTTCGTGACACAGACACACACAACTTGGCTGTCAAGAGAGAGGGGGCGGCGGATAGAGACAAGTTTGGTAGATTTCGACCTGCAAATGTCTACAGCACTTGTAATCAAATAGACAGACAGACAGACAAGGCTGTCAATTGAAAATTTTAAGCCACAGCACAGCAAAAGCGACAAAAAAGCAAGAATTGAAAATGCGAAAAAATATACGAAATATTTATACCCTTGCTTTGGCTATTTAAGAAAATTTTATTTGATAGTTTTAAAAATATTTGATAAAAAAAAAATTTAATTTAATTTTGTTTTAAAAATCAATGTCAAAAGCTTTTATGTGGCATACTTTTGTCAGTTTTGAAAGTAGACAAAGTTCCTGTTAAATTCAAGGTTTGCTTATTTTTTAGAGGCTCTTCAAAGTATGCAATAGAACTTTGAATAGTTAAAGTTAAACTTTAATTAAATCTAAATATTATTTAATTTGAAAGAGTTTTAGTAAACTCCAAATTTCATATTTTCATATTTTTCATACGCTCCAAACTTCTTTTAAATGTTTTTTAAATCTACAAATAGCTGAAGTTAAGTTTAGGACCCATTTTAAGACATATAGTGGCATACAGATAGGGCACACAGGACTCGAATGCACTTTCGGTTGGTGCCAACTTTCCGTCATGCATTTTCATTAGCCCAGTGCCCGGGGGTCCAAATGCTCCGTTCCAGCTGCAGCCCGAACCGCAGACGCCTGAGTGGGTGCCATGTGCCCAAAAGCAATTATGCCGCACGCTTTCTGCACGGATTGGATGAAAAGGGACATGCCGCGTTGCGGGGGAGGCGGGTGCGCACAACTTGTCAGTCATTCAGTCAGCTGGCCATTATGACTCCAAATGTAATTCCAAAGTGTTGAGTGCACTGACTGAACACTGAACACGGAACACCGAACACTAAACAGAGTGGCTGGCGATGACGTCGAGAGCGCAGCACAGTTCCACTAGCCCCTGGTTGGAGCAGGGCATATTCCGGGTTGGATTAGTGAGAGGTTTACGGACTGCAACCAATTACTACACCAATAACTTGGCCATATTGATAAAGTCTAATCGAAAAGTATCGCCATATGGACACAAAATAGTCAAAGTTTAATATCAACAGATAAGAGATAACATTCGATATGAGCAAATGCCAATGCATTTCGGTCATAAAATATTTGTCATTAAAGAGATAAAGGGAGAATAATAGAGGGAGCGAGAGAGCGATAGAGACTGGATAAATATTATGAAACTCAACGCATCGATAAAATTCTAGAAAATATATTTATATACACTCATAGTATCACTCCTTTATCAATTAAATATTTAAATTTAAAAAACTTATTTATTTGCTTGATATTTCCTAAGCCAAAACTTATTTTTATCACTTTTATTTGACTTTATATTTTGATTGAAAACTAATAATCTAAATTGCAAGTTAACACACAAATAAACAATACATAACGTATATAAAATACGTTCAGCAAGTGCATGAAAAGAGCATGGCAACAAATAAGCCAAAGTAAAAGCCACAAAATAATCACCGAAATTGCATATTTGTTAAGTTTTATCAGTCAACGTGTTGCAGCCAAAAATATTCAGCATTAAATGCAATGTACCAGAAATACCACAGAAAAGGGAAGGCTCAATCGGAACAGTGGCTAGAATTTCAATTTATGTACGCATTAAATATTTGAAACGTTTGATAAATAATCGTTTAAGCATGCAAATTATACGATTGTCAGAAACCCAATTAAAATCAATCAACAATTATCGATTAGATTAAAAAAAATCTAAATAAATAGTTTCGGCATGTAGAATACGAGAATTTACGACAATGCTTCTACGCAATTTGTGGTCTGGCTGCCCCACTGTATAATATGCAAATGCAATATAGTTCCCAGCAAAATTTCATTAATATTTTGCAAAGGATATGCTCAGAAATCCCCCCTATCTGAACCGCACCGCAAACCAATCTGGTGGCCCCGAAATGCATTTTGGTATGCAAATTCTTTGTCGCATACCTCTCTAGCACCTGTGTCCAATGCAGGTGCCAATATTTGTCAGTTTTTTGTTTAATTAAAACATTTTGCCAATATTTTATTTCCCCCCTTCACACACCACCCGCTCCCCGTTGCTGCTGTTCTCCTGTGGCTGCTCATTGGATTCTGTGTGTGTTTTTATAGCCAAAATGCAAATATCGTTTGCACAGGTAACGCAAATCCAATGCACATGAAATATTTAATCCAAACAATTACGTTAGAGGGAGGTGGTCGTATGCAGCATTCGCACACGAATCGTATACGTAATATTGTTATATTTTTGTTGCTCTTTCTCTGTTTCTCTCTCTCTCTCTCTCTAGTAATTTGCATTTCGGGTCAATTTTTTTGTAGACTTTTATTTATAACGTTTAGTTTCTGTGCTATGCGGACATATAAATGAAAATAATTTGTTTTATATGGTAAAATAAATTTCGCATATTTTATATTACAAATGTAAAATTCATATTTGGATTCCGATATATTATTGGCAATATTGAATAAATGTATTTCACATTCCAAAAAGAGAAGAAATATTTGCGTTTTAATGATAATTGAAAAATATATAAAATGAAACAATAACAAAGTGCTAATATCAAAAGAACAGCTAATGCAAACATTTAAATTTTATGTTTTTATAAATGTATATATGTACTGTACATGTTAAGGAATAAAGGGTAGGCTATGTTCAGAAATTTAAAAAATCTTAGCAGCATTTGCATATCGAAAGTTCAGGAACATCATTAAAAAAACTAATAGTTTGATTTTGAAATAGCATACACTTTTCTAAAATATTCTATATCTGATGTTCATTTGATTATAAGACTCAAACTACCCTTAATGTGCCCTGCAAATATGTTCAGCTCAAAAAGTTAGTCCCGAAATTGCATTTAGTGCGGCCAAAAGTAGGCCACTAATAACTAGACCCTGTTAACCAGCAAAACTGTTGTCGAAAATCGGGGCAACGCTTCAGATTCAGTTTTAGTTTCAGTTGGGGCAGAAAAAAGTCCATTAGTGGCATTGTGCATATGCTAAGGGCAAACAAAATGCAAACCAATTGTGGAATGCGGAGAGAGTGCGACGGGGTAAATTGTGAACTGCACAGCTTTGAGTTCCAGTTCCAAATTGCGGTCACTGGCAGTTGGCTCCGGGGAGGGGCTTACGTACGGTGACCAATAATTGGATGCACCCGACTAACGGACTGCCAGCTTTAGAGACGAGGGTTCTCAAAAATCAGCTTGATAAGCGGCCCAAAGGGCAGTTTAAAGCCGCATTGACCACTGCGCAAATCCTCTTGAGTTCGGAATGTGTATTGAAATTTAGGCAAACAATTTCAAAATGATCTAATAAATACGTTTTCATATGAAAGCGAATATATACTAAATATATAAGATATCGTAATCAACTTTGGCATCACATGGCTCAAAATATAAATATTATTTATAAATATAGCTACTCTGTCTTCAATATGAATAGTCACTAAAACTTTTATCAGGGTCCGAAAATAACTTTTATGATATTAAACTTTACCTAATAAAATTTGCTACAGAAACTTTTCTAAGTTGTAAAAGTCTTTAAATAATTCCAAATTTAATATTTTTTGGAACACTCAAACATATAAGTTACTTCGAAACGTTTTCATGAAAAAATTGGATGTGAAAGTTATGAAAAAATATACAACATAGCTGTCAAATAAGAGCTATATCATAACTTAAAAAAATTAATTTATAATTTAAAATTTTATTGTTATTTGTATAACTTTTGGATATTAGTTGAAAATTAGTAGTTATTATTTGAAAAAAAAATTAAGCTATAATTTAAATGCAATTTTTAAATTAAAACTTTTAAAAGTCGCTATCTTTCCTAGATTAAATTTTAAATGGAATTTAGTTTTAGTATTATGGTTATAAATGGGTTACAAATCGCATAAATATATATGTGGAATAGATTTCGAACCAAACAAGAATCTAATAATGCTTCTAAGAGGCAGCTCCATTTACTGAGTAACCTCTGCATGCATTTGGCGTAAACCTTAACCCCCATAATCCCTGTGTCTGACATGCACTCACCTGTTTCGTGTTCTCTATCGAGCGCCAACGTTGACACATTCTCCACATGCTCCGCGTTGGGTTCGTTTGCAGCAACAACGTCTCCATTTGGGCCAATGCAGTTGTTGTCGTTGTCGTTGCCAACATTGCCATCACTTCCGTTCTCTTGTTCTTTGTCATTGGCATGCCCATTGATGACCTCGATGACACTTTTGACTGAATCTAGTGATGACGTTGCTGATACCAAAATTGGCGTTGTTATTGGCGTTGCCGCCGACGATGACGAGCCTGTTGATGTCATCGATGAGCTGGCACTCAGAATGATGCCATTTACTTCGGTCAAATTGTGTTCGGGGCCGTGCCCCTCGGCGGCCACCTCGCCCTCCACCTGACGCTGCTTCTCGGCATTTGGCAGCTTGTGACTCTCAAAGTGCAGCCCATCCTGCAGCAGGTCAACAGCTTGGGCGACAAGATTATCGCTGCCATTGGCCTTATTCGGGTCAGCAGCAGCAGCCAATGTTACATTGGGCAGATCAACGCTGGCCAATGTGATAATGGGACTAACCGGTTCGGGGGGCGTCTGCTCCACGCCCACAATAATGCGCTCCAACGGCTTGGGTGGGCTCAGCTCCAGGCTGCTGCGCCGCTGTGTGGGCGTCGGCTTGCCAACCAGGCCCAATTCACTGCGCTTCGTGGGCACTGGCGGCGGTGCCGTCTTGGGCTTAACCACCGCTGGCAACACCTTTGGCTTGGTGGTCGGTAACGGTGGCTTCGGTGTCGTTGGCGGTGCCTTGGCCACAGCAATTTCCGGCTTTGGAGCATCTATGATGTTCTTGTGCAGCACATAGCCCAGCTCATCCTCCACAATGGGCGAGCTAACATCAGCTTCAAGTTTCACCTCCTCCTCCGCTGGCTGCTCCACTGGAGCTTCGGCCTGTTGCTCGACATGGCCTTCCACCTGCTCGAAGGCGCTCAGATCAAAGCCCTGCTCATCATCGGCCAGCTCCAGGTTGTACAGTTTCTCGGTCTCCTTCTTGACCTTCTGATAGCTCTCGATGATCTTTTGCGCCTCCTGCTCGAGACGACGCTCCTCGTCGGTTTTCTTCAGCAGCTTGGCGCCCTTCTTGCCGGTTGTCTCTTTGCTCTGCTCCAGCCGCTTGGTCACCTGCTTCTCACCGTCCTTGGTGACCGTTAGGGTCTCGCTGAGCTCCCGCTCCAGCGTGGGCAACGCATTCACATCCGCGGGCACCTCGCTGAGGATCTGCTGACCCTGCAAATATGTTTGCTGTTCGGTCTGCTCGCATTCGGTGTAGCTGATGGCGCCGTTCTCGGACAGCTGCAGCTGCTTGCCACATTCGGATAATGTCAAAATACCCGTTTCAATACTCTGTTTATCCTGTGGATTGTCCAGGCGCTCCGTTAGACGCGTCTCCTCGGAGACGGCGGCAGTCAACGGCTGCAGCTGCTCGACATCGTCCAGTTCGAGCAGATTGTCGTTGCTGCTGATCTTCTTGAAGCGTGCACTGCTTGACTTGGACTCGGCGCTGGTCACCAGCTGCTCCTCCCCGGTCAGCGCATCCCTGGTTCTCAGCTCGCTCAGGGTCTGCTGTTCGCTGACCACGCGACGCTCCTCGTGCACCGTCCTTGTGATTGCACCCGGTGTCGTTGCTTGCGAATCCTCGCGTTCCTCATACGGCTGCAGCCGGAACGCCACATCCGCCGAGGGACTCACAAAGCTCGAGGAGGAGCTGCTGCTGCTGGTGCTGCTGCTTGTCTTGGTGGTGACCACCTTTGTTGTAATTGTGCGTTGAGTTTTGCTGCAGCTCTTTTGGCTGCTTTCACTTGTTTCCTGCGTGCTGCTCGACTCGCTGTGCTTCGTTGTGGTGCTGCTGCTCTCCGCTCTCTCCGCTCTCTCCGCTCTCTCCTGGTCAGCTGTTTGGTCAGCCTTATCACCGCCGGATGCGTCATGCTCAGCAATCTTATCGTCACTCTTCTCGGCTTGAACCTCCATTTTGGCTGTCGCCTTTGTCACCTTTGTTGGTTGCGGCAATTTCTTCAACTCCTCGACAATCGCACTGGGGTGGCTGTTGGACAGACAGGCGTATATCACATTGAGTAATTAGACCGATTGAATGTTTATCAAAATGTATACGAAAATGTGTTAATTAGGCCCGATTCCCACCTGTCGCTACAGCAAACGGAAATTTGCTTCTTTTCAATCGCTGCGCAAATTTCAAAAACAAAGAGCGAAAGACACGAAAACCTTTGCAGCTTTTGCCTTTCGAAATAGAACTAAACTAATTGGCCCAAACGTTCGTCGAATGCGTTCAGTTGCCATTAGCTGTTATCAGTTGCGCATACAAATTTCCAGGCATTTATCAGGTGAACACACCGGCATTTCGCTTTATCAAGTTGTAAACGGGGGTACCCCCTGGCCCTACCAATAGGTGTGTGTGTGTGTGTGAAAGTTTCTACTATTAGCTGATAACACAAATTTGCAAAATATTTTGGCAATTGAAAGCTCTATTTGGCCAAGAATATGACTAGCTTATGATGAATTGCATAAGGCTCTGCCTTCCATTCTCCTACAATAGATTCATTGTATTCGACTATACTCGAAAAAAATATATTTTTGTTTGTAGAAAACAAAAACAAGTGCACTATTCGGCAATGTCCGACTAGAAGATACTCTCTAAACAGCTAATCAAAAGTGAAATATTCTTGTTTGATAATCTCGAAAACCTAGTCTTAAGAAATTAGACGGAGATATACAAAAATGATTGTTTAAATATTTAATTCATAACTCCCATTTTCAATTGTTTTAGTCAATAAAAAATGTATAATTTTGACATTTTATTTTATATATATTTTAAATATGAAAAACACAGATACCACACAAAGAAAATTAAAAGAAAAAAACTCCAATTTAAATTTTCTCTTCAAATCCTTTTTTCTGTAAAACATATCTTCAAATAAGACTGATGTTTATATTTTTTATCTGAAACCTTGATTTAGACCTTGAACAGATTAATCTGTATAACTCATAAACGAATCCGAAGTAAGTTCTTCGGCTAGAATTCAAGATATCCTATCTAAATTTATCCCACCTCTTTTGACATAGTTTCATTTTTACTATTAACTATTTTGCTTTATCTGACTATTAAGATTCACCCCTCTAATCTTTAATCGATTTCATCGTTAAGGACTCACCCGTTCGTGAGGGATTGCGGCTCAAGCGAGGAGAACTCCTCTTCGACCTCGCCAATGGTGGGCAGCATGTTCGAGTGCCAATACATGTTGAAGTACGCCTCTGAGGGACCCGGTCCATTGATCAGCTCGGGCGGTCCCAGCTTCTCGCCATCCTCACAGATGTACTCGCGCTCGGCGGCATCCACATCATCCTGTTCGGCGTCATCCTCATCGCTGCTGCTGCTCGAGTAGCACGTGTTGCTCGGATTATCGTCCACAATCTTTGTGCACTTGCCCACGACGAGGGGCGGCGGAGATTCCCGGGCGAGATCCGCGGCCTCCGCAGCTGCCGCTGCCAGCAGTGCGGTTATGTCCCGTTGAGGAGTTTGCTCCTGCTCCTGCTTGTGCACCAGATCGAATAGGCTGGGCAGCTTGTCCTCGTCCTGTGCCTTGCTCTCGTACGTCTGAATCTTGAAGCGTATCTCCCGATTGCCGCTGGCCGTGGGAGTGTTCACTGGCGTCGCTGGGGGCGTGCTCCCATTGGAGGCCTGCTTGAAGGTCTGCATGCTCAGCTTGGGCTGCGCCTGCGGCGGCGTCGTTGGCAGCGTCTGCAACTTCGGAATTTGTGTCTTTTGCAGCGACTGAACGCGCTCCGGCGGCTTCGGCTTGGGTCCCTTCGGGGAGCGACCGTTGCTGCCGTTGCTGCACACAGAACTGAGCGATTCCGTGGAGTTGGAGCTGCTCCTCGAGCTGCTGTTGAGCAGCACAGGGATAAAAGTGCGCTCGGGCGTTGCTCGGGCGGGCGCCTCCGCGGAGTTGGCGCGCTGCAGTGGCGCTCGTGTCTGTCCCGGACTGGGACTAGCATCCTTGGACTTGCTGCGATAGAGGCCCAACTTCAGATCCGTTTCGGACTTTTGCTTCTGCAGCAGCCGAGGAATGTTGGAGCCAGCTGACGGCGGCGGCGATGACAAAGCTATTGTTGACTTACTGGAGGCTGGAGATGATTTCTGGCCTGGAGTGGTGACAATGGGAATGCGAGACTTTAGCTGCGGTGACTGTTGCTTAATGGGCTGAAGGTGCAGCTTGATCTCGCCCTCGGTTTTGGCGCGAGAGAAGCCCGGACTGACTATGGAGCCCACTGGCTTGGCCTTGGGTATCTTGGTGACCGGCTCCCTCAACTCCTTGCCGGGCTCGTTTGTGGGCGTTTTGGGGGACTCCGGCTGGGCTGTTTCATTGGTGAGCGTCGTGGGCGAATCCATTGGAATTCTAGGAGGCGCCACCTCAATGGGCAGCTTGCTGGGCGTGGCAATCTTGCGCGGCATGGGTATTATGGAACGCTTCTTCGGCTCGACGGTGGCCAGCAGCACCCGGGGCTTTGGTGTCGGCGTGCCGAGCGGACTCTTCAGCTCCACATTTTCATAGACATTGACTTTCTCCGTTTTGAACTCGACGTTCTCGTAGTTGTTGCCCGGTATGAGCAGCTTGGGCTGGCCCAGCGGCTGTTCCAGCTGGAACTCCTGCTCGAGCAGGGTGAACGGCTGCACCAGCTTGGCCAGCTCGGGTCCGTTCAGGCTGCTGGCCAGCTCCGTGTCCGAGGAGTAATTGGAGCCCATCGAGAGCTTATCGATGACTGTGGAAATGGTGCTCGCTGTGTCATCCGACTCGGAGCCCGCCTTGAGGGATTCGGCAAACAGATTTATATAGTACTCGGCATCCGGCGGCGGCGTCAGCGGCTTCTCCACGGCGAGCTGTGCGCCGGCGACGCCTTCCCTCGAGTGTTGACGCTTCACCAGCTTACGTGGCGGCACCGGCGGCGGTGGCGGTGGTTGGGCATTCAGCGATATGGACACCTCGGACTGCTGCTCCTCCTCGCTGGGCGGCTTCTGGCCGTGACCGTTGCGCACGACCAGCTTGATGGCGACGCTGTCCTTGAGGCAGCGCACGCAATCTATGCGCGTCATCTGCGAGACCCGCCGACCGTCGATGCTCTGAATCTCGTCGCCCTCGCGCAGATGGCCCCAACTGGTGGCCACCTTGGAGGCGGGACTGTCGGCGGCGCACGACTGTATGTACAGCTTCTGCACCAGTTCCGTGTTGCGGGTGCCGCCCTGGAACTTGAGCCCAAAGCCCAGACGCTCGCCCGGCAGCCGGTAAACGGTTATGTGCTCCGGTTCATCGGGCTCGGGTTGTGTCTGGTGCTGATCCTGTTGCTGCTGTTGCTGATGCTGCTGCTGCAGCAGCTGTTGCTGCTCGTTAATGGTCAACACGGTGATAAATGAGGAGTCTTCGGCTACGGAGCTTTGCCGTTTGACTAGCTTCTTCAAATGGTTTGTGTCTTTGGTAGACGATGTGGGATCGTCAACTTCCACAACGGTTATGTAATCATCGTCCGTTGCTGTTGGGTTTGTGTCATTGCTTTGCGACACTGTCGTTGTTGTTGTTGTTGTTCGTGTTGCAGATTCCATGCTGAAAAGCTTTCTTGTGCTGCAAAAGCTTTAAGCATGTGACGTTGATGATTATTTGGGTTTGTGCATCCGCTTGGTACTCGGTGCTTGCATGTGCTAAAACGTTGGTGATTTCAGTGTTTGGTGGTTGCCTGAGCTAAGCTTTGTGATCTTGGGTTGTGCGGTTGTTGTCCGAGCTGAGTTTGGTTAACAGCTTCAGATTTTTGCTGAAATAAAATGCAACAAAGAGAATTTAAATTAATTAATTGTCAACATATAAATACAATATATATTATAAGCTATTATATACATTTTATATAAATATATAAAATTCTAGGAATAAAAACCAATTAGGAAATGGCAGTTTAAGCAATTTGTACATAAAAGGTTTACATAATATTCGTACAATACATTTTAAAACACTCTGTTCTAAAAACCGTTTGAATCCTTTAGGAATTTGGGAAAAATACATAAATACATCATAAATTTATTATTTAAAATCATAAAAAAAATGTTTTTACCAACACATTGTTAACTGCAAATGGTGTTTAAACACGTTTTTGGGAATGCACAAGTCGTAAACTATTCTACACTTCATAATCATCAGAGTTTCAATTATCACATTGCTTTTCTTTTCATCTGGCCATGCAGCAAGCCATAAACAAGCAGAGACAAAGGCGATTAACTTGTTTCACGAACTTTCAAATGCATTTCATTTCAACACCAAAGTCCCACAATAACTTGCCAAAAACTATCCGTGGCTCACAACTTTTTCGCCTCCTCTGCACACGTCGCCCAAGTTATTTCCTTCCTGCACACGACACAAGACAACAACAACAACATCAGCAAATGGCAAAAGACAGCAACGGGCAACTTTTTGCTACCGCAACTTCAACTGGGCAAGCGCAAAAAACAAAACTTCGGGCCAACAATTTATGTCAACTTTCTTTTTTATCAAACAAAAAGAAAGAATTAAGGAAAATAAAAAGATATATACAAAAAAAATTCCAAAGATTTTTCAAAGTAACCGCAAAATCTGGCAGCGACTCCCACACGAAAAGTTGCCTAGTCAGGTGGGTTGGGCTGAAGATGCGCGATCCAACAGATGATTTAAACAACGGGTTTTTTCTACTGCACGTTGCATGTCGCAAGAAAGTTGCCAACTTGCCAAATCATGTGGCGGATTCTTCGCCGCAATGGCACAAATACATTTTGGGAGAGTAATCGAAATAACGCATCCCAACCAAGCCAGCGAAACAGGTGACCAACAGCGGTTCCGACACCAGTCGGTTCAGTTCTTAAACTTGTTTCAATTTTCTGTTCAATTTCAGATACTCTATGTGAGGGGATATTACAAATTGTAAAGGTTTACTTGTAATAGCCATAAACATTTTATTTGGAAAAAATTGAAATTATGAGAAAATTCCTAAAATCTTAAATAATATTTTAACTTAAGTTCATGGCAGCCATGGCTAGTAAATGCATTTAACATACGATTTTAACCTTATGATTAGTTTAAAAAAATAAATAAATTTAATATTTTTTGTTCTTGATTGAAGGGCAGATTACATCTTATGCTCATATATTTATTTAATTTAAAATCTAGATGCTGAGGTGATTCTCTTTCCATCAACATCAAATCAGAAATATTTTTTTAGACAAAAATTCAGTTTCATTGCTTTTTAATTTTTATTTTATACACTGTTGTCTTAAATCATGTATTTCCATAATTTCTTAGATCATTATTAAACAACATTAAATAACAACGACACGATATCTATCATCGCAATAATAATCGATTATGAAAACAGTTTAAGGCACTCAGGATCGCAGCGAACAATTATAAGAGTATTTTCACTTCTTTATAATCCCTATTTTGTTTTTCAGGTATGTCGTCTTTTTTTTGTAATTTTCTGGACGCCTCTTTTATAACTGTTGTTTTGCCGGGCCGGTAATTACCGAGCTCAGTTCGCGCTTGCGGCCTGCACATCACAAATTTGAAATCAGTTTCATTATATAAATTGTTACCTTTAGACGATGTGGCAGACGCTGGATTAAGGAGAAAGATGGGAAGAGCGAAAAAGAAAGATCAAAAGTTAGAGAGAGAGAGGAAAACGGATCTGATTCGCTTCATTGAGCTGGCTTGGCGCAAATTTGGTATCTAGAGCTGTGAAATATTTGCTGTTGCAGCGAATTAAATTGGCTTTAAATTGCCACAATTTGTGGCGCATAATGTCAAAGTTAGTTTCTGTAACTGCCAGAAAAAAACTGCAAGCTATGCACTCGACTTCAATTAGACTGGCAAGCAAAAGGCTTCCGATACTTGCTCTATCCACTGTGTTGCCCCGCAACACGCCCCGTTGCCCATGTGCCAAGAGGCGCCTCTTCGACGGGGGCATAAAGTGTGTCAGCCAGGAAGCCGCGCGACTTTGAGTGGCGTTCCCCAGTTTACAGTTTGTTTGGTTTCCATCGTTTCAACGGCCTCCGCCATTTTGCCGGATTGCCTCCACGTCCACGACTGTCCACAGCCCAGTCCGTCTATTTGCCTGTCCGCCTGTCCGTCCGACCGTCCAGCTCCCCTGGCAATCTCCCAGTGTTGACTGACGGCTGCCGTCGAGAATTTTGGCGCTACAAAAGCGCATAAATAAAAATTGTTCAGCACTGTTGACAGTGCAACATGGAGAGACGAAGAAAACAAGAAAGAAACAAAAAAATAGCTGCGCCATGTCAACTCTGCAATGGGTTGCCATTAGTTAGATGAGCTACCAGCAGCAGAACCAAGGGAAACGTGCAAATTTCGGTTGGCCTGCAACGTGCAACATGGAATCACAGTTGGTATTTCGTCTATGCCACAATGTTGCAGCTGTGCACAAATATTTTTCAATCAATTTTCGCTACTTATTTCAATCGCCCGAAGACATTTAAAATTGTGCAAATTTAAATAAAGGGATAAAAAACAGCTGTAATAAATGAATAATATTTGAAATCTGTATTATAATAATATTCTTTAATATCTTTGCAAAAATATCTGGCATTCCTGGGCTGGGGATAGTTGAATATGAAAGGTAGATCTCTTAAATTATGACAGATATACATACATATTAAATATCTATAAGACTGTTTTAAAGTTAATAGCTAAGCTATCTAAGCTCCTCTGATCTCCCTTGACTTTCATTGAGATATGGTCTCCAAGCACTTTTTTATTTACGCTTTGAGCTTGCTTAGAATTGTTGTGAATTTATCTTCCTCATAGGATGTATAACACTTTTTCTTAAATACACATGCTGAATAAAAGCTTGTCAAAATATTAAAAAATTAATTTATATAAATGGTTTACTATGATAGAAAAAAATGTAAGCCCAAAAGTTATATATGTCCGATTTGACTCTGCATATACATATGTATTTAACTATAAGTCGAACTTTCTTAGCCGAACCAAAAGAGATTTCAAAATCTTGACATATATTTTGGATTAGCTTGCAAAATAATGCAAATTTGTTATTTTTAAATATATTTATTGTTGTTATTATTATATATATAATTAGTATAAAATGAAGTTAATCTAATTTATCCCACATCTAACCCAAATTCTTGCCGTTTTCAGCTTTAATTTGTAACTGATTTCGTGTTGCCAACACTCTGATTTTAATTTGCTAATTCTCTCTTTATCTGCCGTATTAATTCAAGTGCTTTCTTTGTATACGTAAATATATTTAAATGTTTGTATATATATTTACATGCATGTGCTTTTCACTTCCTTTTCAATTTCATTAGCCACTTGAATGCTCGCCCAGCTAAAAGCCACTTAACAAAATATGCTTTAAATGTTTTAATTAAAAACATTTATGCAAATTTCAACTACAGCAATAATAACAAAAACTAAGTGCGGTTGCGAACAATGCAGCGGCAGTAAGTCTGCTCCCCCTCCCTCCCCCCTCTCTAACCAGCTACCCCTCCAGTTCGTCCAGTGCTGGACACTGCTTTGCAATAATTTCACACCATTTGCAATGCAAGGTGACCGCAGTTCCCCGCACAGCTGACTTCCTCTCGCCTTTCTTTCACGCCAGGTGCTGCTCTTGAGCTCATTATGTGCACAGAGCAACGCAAATTATGGGAAACTATCTCGCCAGTTTTTGCTCTCATTTTAGCTGGCATTACGTTGTCTCTCCTATGCTCAAGTCAATGCTAATGCTAATTTGTTTTGCCTCAAACTTCCTTCTCGCCTCTTTCAACTCGAATGCATTTTAATTGCACTTTTTCTTGCTGCCGACCACTAATAACTGGCAATTTATTAAAATGCTTGCAACAGTAGCCACATCGAGAGTGAGGGGCAAGGTTATATTTAGTATTATTTGGCATAAGTTTGTACACAATTTTGATTAAACAGCAGCGTCTTGGCCAATGGTCAGCGAGGCGTGAAAATTTCTCTACCCAAATCGCCAGCGATTTATGTGAGAAATATGCTAAAATACCAAACGAAGCGTGGACCAGAAACGCCTTCCCAAAAACTCAAAAAAGAACTACAAAAAAGTTGTCTGAGTTGAAATCACAAGCAACAAATCTGCCACAGATGAGGGTCACTTGAATAAAACACAAAAGAACCAGTTTAACATAAAATGCTCTCAGCTTTTGCCATTTTAGGTCAACTATATAGCTTTAAAGTCGCGAATGATTCTGATCGAATAGCTACCAATAATATATTGTTAAAAGCAAACATAATTAAATAAAGAAACAAAGAAAAAAAACTTTATTATAAAGTATTTATCCAAAATTTGAATTTAATGGCTATTTCTGATTGTCTCCTTGCAAAATTGCTTTAAAATATGACGTAGAAGTAAAAAAAAAAGTAGGAAGTAATAAAAGATTATCTATCATATATGTATACGATACCATAAAATATGTTCCAAAATAAAATTTAAAAATAGCTTTTGTACGGATTCAAATCGATTCGTAGCTTTGAACAAAAAGTCGAAATAGTTATATTATCTAAAACTAATTTTTTTTTATCTTAGCAAGTTTTCGGGATAAATTTAGGGACAAACCTAATCAAAAAGAAGATTAGAACAGATTCATGGATAATGAGTGAAGCGACGGCGACTGAGTTTTTAATAGATAAAATAAAGTTAAACAACAAAATAAGCAGAGCGGACAGACATGTGAACCCCATTACCAGCTCAGAAGTTGATGAGACAAGGAGCAACGAGGAGACCGGCTGCCTATTAGATGTCCTTCACCTGCACATGCTTCAACTGATTGAGGATCAGATTAGTCAGCAGCTATCGCTGGAGGCAAGCACATCCAGAGCACGTCTAATGCTGGCCAAAATTCGCCTGCAGCAAGGAAACCAGCACATCAGAGCCACATCGCGGTTACTCCGATTCAAGCCCCATCGCGCCCTCTGCCGCCTCGTGGAGCAGGGCGTGAATTGGAGCAGCTCCTTTAAACTGTTGCGCCTTGAAGTGAAACCTGCCAGAGATTATCTACTGTCAGCCACCCAGCGGCTGGCGAGCCACAAATGGGAGCAATGTGTGGAGCAGATCGTCGACTGTCTCAATGTCCAGAGGGAGCTACAATCTGTTGTGAAATCGATTGAGCAATTGAATTGGACGCTGCAGAGAAGGAACAATGTATGAGGAGGGCTAAGTTTAAAGTTGAGAAAACTCTTAATACGTGCTTGCCTTTCGTAAATGGAATGACAGCCATCTTCAAAGAAGCTATAAATAGTACATATAGTACTCATGTTCATATATCTTCATATATCTCTAAGCATGACTGTAATTGTTTTTAAGTATAATTTATATAAATAAGTTTTAAATGTGATGCGTAAATTGAATCTGAGAAAAATTATACTAACATACTATCCAAGCAATGTTAAGGCAATGTTACCGAAATGTTATGTTTGCTATATTTAAAATAAGAGAAACCTTTAATCTAAACAACATTTATGTTGGCTGTGGTACACAGATGTAATATTTGCAATTTTCTACTATTATAGGGAAAAACAGACAATTTTAAGTTACATTAACATAAATTATAAGCATAACATAGTCTTGTTACCAACTGATATTCTAAAAATGTTAATAACAGAAAAATATTTTAAAAATATAAAAGACCAAAATCGACTCTGATTATATTTTAAATTATTTTACGCTGCAGAATTTTAGTTTAAATTTAACATTCATATTTTGTGTGCAATTTAACAGAGCTGCCGATAGAAATGTTAATTGCCGTACTCAATCGAGAGTGGGACTTTTTAATGGCCCTGCAATGCCGGGCAGCATTTGCAGTCTAGTTAAAAATAAAATCAAATGCCAAAGCGGCAGCATTGACAACATTGTCGATTTGGCCAACATGTCCCTCCGGTAGCCCCGCGTCCGGCGTTGCGTCGCGACGGCGGCAATTATGCGGCATTTTCTTTGGCCTCAGGCAAGAAACGAGTTTCCGAGATATCTTTGTTTGTGCTGCAGTTTTAGTTGTAGTTGCAGTTGCAGTTGTGCACCGCATTCGCAAGTTGTGAGCTGCGGCAACTACAACAAAATACCAGAAATAACTTGAAAATCCATTAAATCGGTGCATGGCCCGGCTGCTGGCACAGGGATAAAGATAAACTTTTGTCAACTGCCCCAGCGGGCCGTGGCGGCCATGGAACCGAGCCGAGGGCTAAACGCTCTGCGAATGAAACCTGCACTGACAAGAGATAACAATGTGTCAGCGATTCCGAATGGCGGCGGCGACGTCCTTGGCTTCGATTAACGCAGAGATGACGTCGCCAAAAATGGACCGTGACGGGTACGCTGATTTTTTTTTTATTCTTTTTTTGTATTTTTGCCTGGGACAAAATGCTTTTCTGTTTTATTTTGATTTTTTTTTGTTTTTTTTTTATTGATTTTTCAGCATATGTTCAAAAAAGTGAAAGGCCAATAATGTTTTGTTTTGTTGTTGTCTTTTTTCCGCTTTGACTTGTCGAACCCAAACAATAACCTGTTTCAATAAATATTTACCAACAATTTTGCTATATGAAAGTATTTTCAATCGCTCAAGTTAGGGGGTGTTCAAAAATGGAAATTTTGCATTGAAAAATATTTGACTTTTTTTATTGTTTATTGTATTTGGCAGAATGGAATTTAAATTTCAATCAATTAAAGAAAGAACAGTTACTTTTGGATGCCACAGATTAAAAACTCTTGCAGACTAAAGCCCATTTTTTTTGTTAGGAAAAGTTTCTCACACAAAAACTAATTTATCGATCAGCTTATTAAGTATCTATAAACATTACATAGCTGGAGATGTCTCCTAAAAAACGAATAATAATTAAATTTAATATATCCAAATTTTCATAAAAAATGTTGAAATTGGTTGCAGTAAAATGATCCTGTGGGTACAAAAGGTACTTTGTCTAAAATAAAATAAATATGTCAAAAGATATAAAAAAAGAGTAAATAGAAAACATTTACTACGCAGTAAATGAAGATTCGAAAAAAGCACAGTATTAAATTATACTAGCCTAAACCAGAGACTTAAACTGAATCATAAAATAATTTGATTATTTGTTGCAATAGCAGGCGTCTCTTGTATTGGCTGCTATCCAGTCCAAGTATCTGCTGACCCTGGTGTAAACGCCAGGAGCATTTGCTTTGGCGCAGCCGTAGCCGAAGGAGACGACGCCAGCGAGCCGGAAGATGCGATCCGGCACAATAAGTGGACCGCCGCTGTCACCCTGAGAGAGACAGAGAAAGAAAGAGAGAGGAAAAGATAGGGATGTGGCAAGATCAGGTCAAGAACTCAGCCGATCACCCACCTGGCAGGCATCCTTGCCGCCTGTTTGCACATAGCCCGCACACAGCATCGTGTCCACAATCATGGACCTGTAGGAGGTGGCTCTGCACTGGGCGTTGGTGATGATGGGCACCGTGGTCTCCTGCAGTACGCTGGACGTGGTGCCGCCCTCGTGAGTCAGTCCCCAGCCGGCGACGATGGCCTTCTGGTAATCGAACTGTTGCAACCGACTGCTGGGCAGGCACACTGGTCGCATCGATTGCACCAGCGGCACGGGCTCATCCAGGTGCAGCAGTGCAATGTCATGCACCTGGCTGACGGGATCATAGCCCGCATGGGCGTGCGCAAATGCGACGGCACGCATGATGCCCCGATGCGAGGAACTGCGATCCAGCTGGAGCAGACGCACCGACACCGCCGACATGTCCATGTCATAGACACAGTGTGCGGCGGTCAGAACGTAGCGATCGTTGATCAAAGTGCCGCCGCAGAAGAGAAACGAGCCGCGTATCATTTGAGCAATCCAGGGATACTTGTTGGTGCGCACCTGAGTGCCGCCCACAATGCGATTGGCGTTGGGCACGCCGCAGGCTGCAAGGATGCGAACGGGTTTTTGATATCGAAACTTGAACCAGGCTGCAATCTCGCCAGTGCCACGCGATACTCACTGCAGCTGGCGCAACGATTGACGCGAAATGCCTTCGCATCGCCATCCTCGAAAGGGGACAGGGCGGCCTCCAGCGTGGGCTCATTTGACGCGGGGCTGCCGCCGAGCACACTTGACAAGATTTGTTGCTTTTGGCTCTCGATTAGATCATCAATGTAGTCCGCTTGAACAGCCGGCGCTGGGGAGTTGCCGCTGGTATTGCTCGCGGGCTTGTCGTAGTGATAACCACGAAATGGTGGCTTATAGTCATAGCCGCTAGCACACAGGGCTAGACTGAAGCAAATGAAGCCCAGGCAAAGCAAAGTGCTGGGCTTGGATTTCATCTTGAGAACCGCACGAACCGCGAGGTAAAAGTCAACTGTCTGCAAACGGGGCAACTTTAACGGTTCTTATAGGCCAGCCACCTGGCTAGGCAGCCTTAGAGTTCTAAGCCATTGAAATTTATTATAGCCTAATGATGCTGTAAAACTGCCAATCAAAATGGTTATCAACTCAATTTTAGCATAATTCGCAAATAACAATTTGTTCGCCTAAAAGCCCTCAGACATCACTTGACCCAAATGGCAGTGCATAAAAAAAACATGAACCCATTTGTCAATTAATCCGTTAACGCATAAAACAATGCCGCCACAGATCCCTAGAAAAGCTGACAGCTCCAAGTGGCTCAGTTCGGTTTATATCAAAATTTATGTTAATTGTTTTCGCTGCTTTCTATTCCGAAATATTTTTGCCATCAATTTTACAAGCACTCGTAAAAATATGTTTGTTCCGCAAGATTTATAACTTTATTGGCAATTTGGTTGAAAGGCGTTTGACCCACTAAATGGACTCCATAATGGGCTTTAATCATTTGGATTAGTCACTCAAACGTTGACCCCAAAATCTCTAAACAAGAAATTCACAAAAGGTGGAGCTGCGCTGGAATAAGTTCAAATAGGCTAACACATGTCCAATGATCTTTTCCGACCATTAGAAGTCCAAACAATTCGGAGCTTTAAGTATAATTTTCCGATGAGCTAACCACAAAGCAAATGGTTTCGTTTTAACAATCAAATAGGCCGGCGAAACAACAAAAGCGCCGAGAAGTGAGCCAAAAATAACAATAAATTATGATAGCGTAATAAACAATAAGAAAATACAAAAACTTAAAAAGAAGATCGCTCGCAAATTCAAAAATTGCCATAGGCAATTCTAATGCTTGATTATTTCTTCTCTTTAGTAAAGAAAATACTGTAGCTTTACACTAGACAGGTTTCAAAATCGAATGTAGACAGCTCAAATACCTAAATTATTATTTATAAAATTTGATTTGAGGCGTACTTAAATTATTTATTATATTTTAAGTAATAATACTCCAGCGTTACTCACTTAATTTTAAATTCAAATAGGTTTTAATCAAAAATGGGACTCACCTGAAATGAAAAATAAAAATATAATTAATAATAATATTACTACGTAATTTAAGAATTTAATAATACTAAATTTTTGTATATACAAAATACACATTTAGCCTTTTTTAGCTGTGGCTGTGGATCGCCTTTGGCTTTATATAAATAAGTATACACTATTATTATATTATTTAATTTAAAAAATCGAAATTAACAATAACACGCAGCTCTGCAGTTTATGAGTGGAAACGGAAGCTCCAAAAAATCAAATTAACTAAAACCCGACTCTAAATTGGAAACAAAAAAAGTCAAAATTTTGAACAGGCAGTCAAATGAAAGTAAATTAACTTAATACGCCCCTAAAAAGAACAACAACAACAAAACTCAAATCAAAATGCTAACAAGCCGGCTATCAAAAATTTTACTGATCGTTAAGAGAAAATAGAAAGTAAAAATAAGAATGCAGCAGACAAGCATTGAAATTGGGTCAAATTAATGAAGCCACAGATAAAGGCACATCATCGAAGAAAACATAATATCAGCACCCAAATCAGTGCGGGGAGGCCCTGCACAACGAAGTTGTAAGTTGGGCTAAGAGCAGCTGCTGCTGATAATCTGCTGTTGGGTTGTTGTGCCAACAACAACGGCTCAAGCCGATACCGAAACCGAATCCACACAACAAATGACACAAGGTGCACAGACACACACACACTCTTGATTATCCCCCGATCAGGTGAAAGAGCATCGTTGAGTTTATTTGGGTTAGGAACGAGGCGAGAGCTGGCTGTTTCTAAATAAATAAGAAACAATTCAATAGATGATGACACAAAACCACAAACGGACAAATGGATGAACGGATAGTTAGGGAGTTGGCCGCTTCGTTCGAAGTGTTTTGCAGAAAGAAAGTCTTAATTTGTTATTTATATGCGTTCCGCTAGAATCAATGAAAGAAAGTTCTGCAGCATCCCAAAAACAAGCAAAGGCAGTCAAAAGCAAAGTGCCAACAACAATAGCAACAGCTGAAACTTGTTTTTGGCTGAGAGAGCAATCGCTGCTCTTGGATGTCTGGAGCTGGCGTTTCTCTTCCAGAACGAAAGACTTAGGCAACAAACTTGAGCGCCAAGTCGCCCATTGAGAAAGACTTAAGCAACAAACCTGTAACTTGAGTCTTCATTGAGTGAAGTTATCGCCGAAGAGTGGTAAAGTCTGGTCGCTAGAAATCAGCGCCCGGCTATTTATGGCCAACACAAGATTGTTGCTGTAGTTGTGTGTTCCACTTGCATTTAACTGGGTCAGCGCACCGAGATGCAGCTTAAGAACAAGTGGACGTTGCGATTGTGTCTGCACTTGCTGCATCGAAACCTCAAATGGACAGAAAATAAGAAGACGGACACACATTAAGGCCGTCTTTACCGATTTATTATTGTTGTTGTTGTTGCTTTTGCATGTTTGGCCTGCGTTGTCGGACAAATTTGTTAGCAATTATCACATTTTTTTTGTTGCTGCTTGCAATTTATTTGCAGTTTGTTTTGTTTTGTTTTTTTTTTTTTTAAGTACAATTTAGATTGTCACTTGAGCTATGCTCAGCTGGGCTCAGGCAGCACTCGTAACTTTCTCAGGCTTCATTAAGTTTCACTTCAACTTGGCATTTTTGTTTTTCTGTTTTTTTAGCAAATATTTTGAGTATGGCACGATTTTGTTTATGACACGAAATTGTTTATGGAGTTGTTTGCCATTTGTTAATGAGTTTTGCGCAGCGTGCATTGAATTTAATTAAATTGTAAGCGCCGATTTGTTGAATGCCTGCAATTTGCAGCGAGCCATGTGTGCACTTATCATATTACGGCAATTAAACTATTTAAAAGTATTGACTTGGTTTGTTTGTTAGGCCTAAGATTGACAGCAAAGTATGCCTGATCTTAAATCCAACTTTATATTTTTTAAAAATTGCTTGAATACTATGTTAAGCAATTTATAGAAACTTTAAACTTTTTATAAAAATCTTAAATCTGCTATTATTAAAAAAAGTAAAAATTAAATTATTTGCATCGGGTGTTTCTACACTTTAAACAAAATTTATATCAAAAATTTTCATACTAGTTCATTACAAATTTGTCTTCTTTAAGCTACTTATAACTTTTTGTTATTAAAAATCTTAAATTTGAGCTTGCATTTTAAGCCTAAATAGTTTTTTACCTTTTAAAGAATTCCTATTAAATGTTTATTGTATTCTTCAGCAACTGGTTTATTAATACAAAAATAATTCTCACACCTCCAAAAAAATTTAATATGTTGCTGAAGTCCAGTTTGCAGCTAACTACAAAAAAAAAACTTCAATTCAAGTTCGTTTGCCAGCGTTCGAAGAAAAAAAAATACCAAAAAACAAACAGCAAAAACATGACTCAATATAAATCATATAAAAATATCTTTGTCTATATATGCAGACTGGGCCACCTTCAACTCCATTTGACATTTGAAAGTAAACAGCAACAGCGAATGACACTTGAAGAAAAATATGCAAAACGAAACGTAGAAATAGAAACAAAAATGTAATAAAACGAAAACTAGTTTGCCAATTGAAAAACAAGTAAAAGCAACTGGCAACAAAAAAAATCACTCTCATTTTTTTTTAGCTCTTCATTTGTTTATGCTCGCAAAACTGCACAGAAAGCAACTGTAATGAGAAATGAGTAACAACAACTGCAAAATAAAATGTTACTGTTTAGCGCTTTTGGCTTTGGACTGGCTTCGAAGCGCATTGACATCAACGCCGCTCCATTTACGGGGGCAGCGGCAGCTCGTATTACCCGACGTTGCGTCCAACGCCTTTTGCGGGTTCTATTTGGCCCGGTTCGCTTGTCCGTCGTCTGAATGGTGGGCGCTTTATATGCGCCACACGCAATTGTGCGGTGAGGTAATTAATAAGCCACCAAACCAATTGAAATTGAGCGTCGACTCTCGCACCGGGCATACTAAGTAGCCCCCAGTAACGATCCGGCAATATAAAATTACGCGTACCCACATTTGGTTACTGACCATACGCAAGACGAGTTTCGGTTGGGCCTTTTGTAGGGCTTCTTTGACTCTGATTTTTGCGCAAGTGCCAGTGCAAGCCACTGGAAACGCATTAACAACAACATTCAAGGTAAGTGGAAAATTTTGGCAACAATTCGCATGCTCTATGCTATGCATTTTTTGAGTTTTTTAAATACATAAATTTAGTTTGTTTATTTATATAAATTAATTTCCAGGTTCGATTCCCAGCTTAGAGTTTTAGAGATATTAAGTTATCTTTGGCGAAGGCCAGCGCTATTTATAATATTATTATTTTAATTATAATTATCTTCTTTGGTAACCTTGATTTAATTATAATTTTCCTCGTTTTATCTTCTATTTCAAAATACTTTATACTTAGACTTCGTTGACTTTATAAAAATCACATAGAAAGGCTATATTTAAAAGAGGGAGAAAGTGAGTGAGTAAGAGGGCGAGTGGATTAGAAAAAAGGAGAAAGATACAGAAACAGAAAGAGAGAGAAGGAGTGAAACACAAGCAGAAAAAGAAAGAAAGAGACACAGACATAGAAAATAGAAGAGATTGAGAATAAAGAGAGCAAAAAAGCGATTCTCAAATTTTTTTCTTGTATATGATTTACATAAGTTTAATTGAGACAGACTGATTTTGATGTTATTTTGTGATAGGAGAGAGAATGCATGACAGAGAGAAAAATCTAGTAATAGAAAAAGTAAGTTATAGAGAGTAACAAAAAATGCCCGAGTTATTGGCAAAATGTCGAGAAAAACAGAGTAAGAGCATAAATGATGAAAATACGTTTAAGATCAAAGAGAGAATATGTTTTCCATATTTAAAATACTAAATAATATTAATAAATAATAATAATAAATAAATAAATAATAATATTAATATAAATAATATTATATCATGGTACTTGAGGTAGTGAAATTCTTTTAGATGGGTGCTCCGCATTTATGAAGGAGAGTCCAGTTCTTGTAGCCATAGCCAATTGACATTTTTCTCTATGTAGAGTAAACCGTTGCATTCTCCTCGCCGTCGTTGTGCTCAATGGTCAGATTTAAACGTACTGCTCCAGACCCAAATTGGACAAGCCAAATTAGCTGCAACTGAACACAATGGAGTCCCAGGCCAGCTGATGATTGCCATAAATGTTGCCAGCTTTGGACTGTAACTCATTGCCGTTCCCATTCGCATTTGCCATACCTATTGTTTGCCGCTGACCCACTCAATGTGTCCAATCATGCCACATATCTGCAGAGGGGGGAGGAGAAGATGGCACTAATCGGCCGGCGCTCTCATTAACAGGCAGCGCATTTCCGCAGGTACTTAAAGCAAAAACGGTCGCACGTCTAACAGTAAATCCCTATTGACCTGTATTAAAGCGGAATGAATGGCCACGCTTACACCAGTTAAGACCGGCAAAAGGGCCGACAGTACGATTCGGGCAGACACTTGAACCGATGTGAAATACACATGATTTTTTTTTGCTGTTTTTCGCTTGTTGCGCACTTGCAATTGGCCTTTTCATTAGCTGCAATTTCAATTTGCACACATTTTGTTAGCTATTGCCTTTTTTCAACTTCTTATATGCCAGCATTTTTTTTCTTCAGTTTTTTTTCTAATTTTTTTGCTTGACTGAAACTTGTTTATGGTTTGCGCTCCTACAAGAATGTGGCTATAGCGCAAAACTGGGTTAAAATAGTTAGACAAGCAGCCAACAGGCGGTCGCCTTGTATGTTGTTGTTGTTGTTGTTGCTTTTGCCGGTTGCCGACTGAAGTTGCAGTTGCCGTTTAAAATGATTGCACAGCCCGCTGCTGGTCGCTAAGCCACGAAGTACGGCATATGTTAAAACGCAACTGTTTTGCGTTATTAACACCGTTTTCAAGCCGATTGCAACGAGTTTGCCACAGGCCCAAATCAATGGGAGCTTTAAAACGTTTTTTGCATACAGGTCTAAAGCAAAACTTTGCATTAGTCTGTCTAAGTGGCAAGCGAACTTAGCTGAATGATTACAAAATGCGACAGCAACTATGCTAAGTACTGCCAAACTATTGATAAGTAAAAGTTTAACTTGCAGTTGGCTGAATTTACGTGTTAACAGGTGAACATTTTTTTTTTAAGTTAAATCTAAATTAAGTAAAGTTGCAGAAATCGAAGTATTTAATAATATGAAGCTACTGGAAATATTCAAAAAAATTAATAAACAGACTTAATGCTGTCTACTATTAGCTCACAATTTTATAATATTACCTAAATAAATTAATAACAAATTTATAATTTAGTATTAAATTACATATCAAATAATATAGGGATGAAAACAATAATAACATAATTTTTTATTAAATTTAAAATTCCATTACATATACTATAATTCTGCATTTAAAGTTCTCATGAATAGCATTTATTTTCATTTTAAACAACTAAATTAGCAATACAGCCAATTGGCACTATTTATTTTTGCCAATATAGTATATCTAACCGACATAAATTTGACAGATTTTGTGCTAACCAAGCTCATAAAAACTGTTGCTTTGGTTTTGTGGCCAGGTTCAGTGACCTCGCCGCTACTGTCCAGTTTTTCTTTTGTGGGCCTGCTTGATGATGGTCTACACTTGTTGTTCAGTAGCTTGGTTTCTTTTAACACCCCGTTGGCTATTATTTACACGCTGTCATCCGCGCGGCAACGCAACGCAACGCCTTTCCACTAAGTCATGATCCGGGGTACTCTACCCGTACTAACTAACTACTTCTACCACTCTCGGCTAGTGTAGCATATGTTGTGCGCCAGGGGCCGTTTATAATTACGTATTATATTAACTTTATACCATTGTTGCCTGTTTTCCTACAGCTTATTCATTCATTGCTGCCTAACTGCATCTAATGTCTTCTTTTTATACACTACAAGAGAGCATTATGATTGTGTCTTGAAAAATGTAACCTCGTTGTTATATAAATATTGTAAAATTATATAAGATTCGGATAGATCAGATATATAAATTCAAATATATGTATAATAAATATTCTGTTCAAATTTAGTTGTTTGTAAAAGTTTAGAAATTGTGAGGTATTTTTGTATTATATTGTTTATCTAGTTTCAAATTAAGACTAGCATACTTTTTAATATATATATATTTTTTTTAAAAGGTATTAAATTGGCGTTACTTTACTCATAGCTTTTGTTTCATGTTTGTTTCTATGCCCTTTTGCTGCGCTCTCTTTTGTGCTTTCTGCTTCATTTTCACACATAAAAAGACGCATAAAAAATGTTACTTTGTCATTAAAAAGTCAAATTTATTATAGTTGCCAGAACGAGAGACGAGTTTGGCTCGCTTTTGCGCTCTAGGTGAAATTTTTAACGGTTCTGCGTCGGGCAAGAACATTTCGAACGGTATCGACCAACATGCGTGACCTAGGGCCAAAATGTTTACACCGCTTTTCTGGCCTAATGAGTTAATAATTTCTTGATAGCTAATAATACGCTACAAAAAGGTGATGAATTCGGTTTTTTTTCATTAATCGATGACACAATTATTGCTGGCTAATAAAAGCCTTGAAATAGCGCGTTAATTTTTGAATGATAATTAAGATTTCAAGGGTTATATTTTGATATTTACGTTTAGATCAAATTACAGTTTAATTACTAAACTGATTTACGAACAGAATTTGGTAATAAATTGCAAACAAAAAGATAAACTTTTTAGTTTTTCAGTTGACGGTTAGCAACAAAGAGCTCTGGTTTTGTTTAAAATTTGATTTGTTATATTTTTTAAAATGTAATAAAGAAGTAAAAGTATAATAAATATTTAATTTAATATATAAATGTATCTATTTTTTTATCATTTTCTATTCTATAGAAAATGCCGAAAACTAACATTAACATAACATTAAAATCTTCGAGCTAAAATATAAAATAATATAAAATACTTTTAAAAAATACAACAATCAATATACATTCCCATCATGCAAAATGCTTCCCAATAATTAAGTTAATCTGCCTAAATTTGGCATTAAGGCGTGAGCTCCAATTAATTGGCCGCAACACTTTGCCAAAATGAAGCAATTACAAAATGCCAAAACAGCGTCAGGGCGTTCCACTCGAGAAGTGTTGAGTCGCAATTAGCGGGCCGCAATAATAAGCCAGTTAGGCTCGGACGGGCCTACTCGCAGTGCCAGTGCCGGGACGGTTTAAGTATATATATATGTGTGTGTGTGTGTATAAACAAATATCAAAAATCCGACAACAACCTTGACATTGAGTGCTGAAAAGTTGCGTAAAAAAAGTTGCAGCCGCGTGGAAAGTAAGGCAAATAAGTCGCGAGTGCTCGAACCAAAGTTACCCTATATATAAAACTAACTTTCTAACTTATTATACCCAATAAGTAATTTAGCTGGGTATAAAGCAGATAGTGAAATAGAAACATGTGTACAACCCAAATTATTACTATTTTTTGATTGGCGTCAGCAAAACGTGTCTTTGGCTTAAATACAACTCGCAGCTGACCAAAAACTGCACACAAAATTATGCAAATAAAAAAATATAAATATTTATTTGTAAATGTTCAGAACATTAGAAACAGTTAACGAATCCAATACCAAAACGGTCGAAATGAGTCATTTACTTGAACAAGTTTATTGCTGATCTTTCACGCTGGGACGATGAGATGAGCTCAGTATCTGTAGATATATAGACATAACATAAGCAGAAGATCATCTGAGCGGATCTTCGGATGTGTCTCTGAGCACAGTTCGTTTGACTTATAAATTATTTGTACGTATTTATTATTTATATTTTCTATTTGCTATTTTTTTTTTTTTTTTTTTGTTAGGCTTTACCTTTTATCTTTCCTCTCTCTGATTTTGGCTTTTGTGTTATTCCGACAAGCGTGTCTTCTGGTCGAAAATGCAGTCGTGATTTTTCACCACTTTCACATTCACAATGAAAATAAAATGATAAACATCAAATTGATGCGAATGCAGCATTTGATTATTTATGATTTGGGTTTTTATTTTTATTTATTGTTTTGATTTTTTTCTGTTGCTTTTGTTTCATTTGTTGTTTATTTGTGCTTGTTTTATGCAAACATTTGTATTTATTCATTAGGTTTTAATTTGATTTTGTTTGTTTTTAAACACACACTGAGGAAATATGATATTTTAGCTTTACTTTTTGGATTCTGTGTCTTTCTCTAAAAACTCGCTTAATTTATCAATATATAATAAATTTATATAAATTTCACTTTAATTTGCAGCACACGTACTTTACATGCAACTCTCTATGGATGTGGAAAATTCATTTTCCATTCGACATTTCACACACACACTCACACACACAAGCACAAGTCATAAGTCAAGACTTTCAATTAAGCGGCTTTAACGCGACAAAATGCGATGGTAATGGTGAAAAGATGCTTACGAAAGTATCTGTGTATCTATGCAGTTATGTATCTATAGGCATGTGAGCGCGGTAAAAGTGTAAAAATTACACTAAACAAAACAAAAACCAACTTGCGCTTTCACAAAAAACAAAAACGATTGCGATTTGATTTGGCATGTGATTTGAAGGCATCGAGCGACAAATCGAGATGAATCTTTGGCAATCTGCGTGGACGCTGGGGACACAGTTCCGGGTTGAATGACAGAGTGGGGTCTCGAGGTGCATTTGTATATTGCCGATCGATTTAAAATAAATTAAAATTCACGCACAGCTGCCCAAATACAATGGAAATTGCTGGGCACACATGTGTGTGTGTGTGTGTGTGTGTGAAAGTACGCAACGTAAAACAAATCAAAGTGGAAAACCGTTGCCAGCCCATTTCGAAATGGAAAATTGTCAACGCACATTGAACTTGACGACAAAAGAAATGCAGCACGAAATGCAAGAGACAGAAGAGAGGGAGAGAGGCGAAGGGAGGTAGGATCGTGATAGGGGCACGCTGGCATGCCTCAATTTACAGTTAAGCGACGCAGACGCAGACGCAGAGATGCAAAACTCGAATGAGACTTTTGGCCAGCGGAATGCGAATGCGGCTGCGAAATGCACTTGCCGCGCCAACTTTTTTTCCACCGAGCAGAAAAACCAAAAACGTACAAAAAAAGTGAAGGGGCCACAGCAGCCGGGATCTGCGAGACCTCTCCCCACCCATGAGTGTGTGTGTGTGTGTGTGTGTGTGTGTGCTTGTGGCTGGCTAAAGATATATGCTTGTCTAGATGGAGAGACGGCTAGCCGGCGCATAGCGGTACTTTGAGTGGGCATGACGAGGAGCTAATGACTCGGCGCCTCGTTCGACAGACGCACACGAGTCACAGGAAGTTGCCAATTTTGGTTGGCCAGTTGAAGAAACTAATGTTAATTGAGCTGCTGCGGGGCTATGTATTTGTATAGAGGCGTGTTTGGTGGGCCGGCAGCGTTAAGCTTGTGAACGATTAACAATTGGGGCAGCATATTAAAAAATGTTTTTAAATCTTTTTATCGGCATTTCCCATGTCAATTCAAACATTTTTAAAGAAACAATTACAAATTCACCAAATTCAGGCATTTTAATTTAGCTTAGCTTTAAATTGATTTTGAAAAATAATTGTATTCTTTTAAGATTCAGATTCACAATTTTCTTTTCCAAAGTTCCTTAAACCAATATATTTCAGCTGTTTTAAGTGATCGTTTATTGTTGCCATATCATATAGTTTATTTAATGAATATATTCAAGCTGTTTTAGCCAATTCTTCAATTAATTTAAAACACAATTCCAAAATACCCCAATTTTATTTGCCTTATAGTTCCTATATTGACTTCACGCTTAGTTTCAGCTTACATGAATTTTCACAATTCAAAAGAAAACCGTTAACATTTTCTTTTAGAAATTATCATCACTTTTCTTACATATGCTTAAATACTCAATTATTTTTTGCTTGGCTCAAGTTTTGATCATTTTTTCACTGGATTTAATTTGATAACTAGCCGCAAAGTGCGCAGCAACTCTTCGGAAGAAACTACTGGGTGCGTGTAGACGGCGAACGGGCCAAAAAAACGAAAAACGCGCGCGTTGCGAACGCGCTGCGAACCAAACTCAGACTGTGAGCGCAGAGGCGGCCAAAAGCGAGCGCGAGCGCGAGCAGCTAAATAACATAAGACAAAAAAAACCAGACTCAGTGCGAAAGCAGCACAGACAGCTGCTTAAGCGGCTTAGAAAAACAGGCCAAAAGCCCAAAGAGAGAGAAGCGCAGAGCAAGCGACAGCCGGGAGAGCAGCGAGAGAGTAAAGGCCAAGCGGTAGCTGCAGCTTTGCCGCTCAGCTGTTGCAAGTTTTGAAAATCGCCTGCAGTTGAGCAATTGTTGTGGCGAGAATAAAGGGTGTCGACTCTGCACGGCTGAGAGGGCCAGATGCGAATAACGGAACTGCGATCTTAAACGAGGCAATTGCTGATCGGTATAAAACAGCATAAAAAATATTAGTTATTAAATAATTAAATATGTAAATATGAAATGAAAACTATTTTAATGATTTTTTGTATATAAATAAATGAATGATGCACTATCTATATATCTATTATTAGAATATGTTTAGAAGCATAATAACGGAAATAAAAATAACGAACAAAATAATGTAACTACGATGTACAACACTACTGAGTAGGCAATACATCGATAAATAAAATGATACGATATTTACAATTTCGAAATATCGGAAACACTTTCAAACGTCCGCCGATTATTTGCAGCCAACAATATCGATGAATGCACCGATTGTGTTTCAGCTGTTTTTAGTATTGTTTATTGTAAACTTTGGTTGGGCGAACGACATGGCACATAAAAATTGCTTGTTTTGCGATATTTCAAATGGAAAAACGGCAACTGTATTGGAAGTGGATACGGATGAATTTGTCATATTCAAGGACATAAAACCGGCGTCAAAACACCATTATCTGATTGTGCCAAAGCAACATTATGATAGTATAAAGGTTCTCAATAAATCACACGGAGAAATGGGTTCGTAGATTAAACATATATACGTATTTAACTGTATTTATTTATTCAACTGCAATAATATTGTTATCACGATTCAGAGATTATTCTCTGACGAAACAAAAGAGTTTGATAGTGTCTCGATTTTAGCTCCGTTTACATTATTTTCATAGATTCTTTTGCTGGTTCGTAAAGAAATCATTTTAGACGAGACTAGGATTATAAGGTCGAAAATTTGTAAGTTTCATCAAAATATCTTAAGCATGAGAAGTAGCGTTCTTATTTGAATATTTTTTATGAACTATAGAATATAGTAAACATATTTTTCTATATGTACTGTGTGCACTGGGAAGGCAGCTTCCCTATTTTAGTTGTTTTCGATATTGTGACGTCATAATGCGACGAGCGCCAAATTCTTTGAGTAACCTGTAGCACTCACAATGCTGATCTATCCTTTGATATTTTTATATGTACTTTCCAGTGTGTCGCATGGAGCAGTGCCTTAAAAGCTTCTTTGACTCAAAAGGCATCCCGACCCAAGACGCGCTTTTCGGCTTCCACATTCCGCCATTTATATCCGTAAAGCACCTGCACATGCACGGAATTGCGCCGCGCTCCGAGATGGGCTTCTTTGCCCGTTGCATGTTCAAACCGACGACAGCTTGGTTCAAAACCGTAAGTAATTTACGTTTTATAATGATTAATTTTACACAATATTTATGTTCATTTAGGCGCGGGAGGCACAAGACTACTTGAATCAACAACAGATTTAGATCTGGAACGAGCTCTAGAATTTAAAATTATGCCCAGAGTCTTCGCCAGCCAATTAGTATAAGTATAGTACAAATTTAAATAAATATATTTAATAGTTTTGGTTTTTGTTATGCTGTCATTTAGACATCTAGACAATATAAATAAATATTTAAGCTAATTTTCGGGTTAAAACTATGATTAATTAACGACTTTTCAAGTCAGATAAATATACTCAGACTAACTTCTCCCTGCTTGAATATCAATTCCGCAGCAATTTCTCTCCCAAATTGGGTTTCGCCTAGCTAATCAATAATATGCCTAGTTTTTATCAGCTTTTGGGAAACTGGCTTTTTATGAGCCTTTTGAGATAGGGGTGCGAGGGAATCGGCGTCAGGCAGATGTCGCACTTGAACTTCCGCTCCCAGTTCAGGTGGACGCGCATGTGTCTCTGCAGGGCGCCGGGCTGGACGTACGCCGCCTCGCATTGGACGCACTTGTATTGCCGTTTGCCCGTGTGGATCCATTTGTCCATTGTCCTTCAGATTGCCGGCGGTGACAAAGGTCTTTGGGCAGTCCACGCACTTGAACGGACGTTCGCCGGCGTGGATGCGAATATGCTCGTTGAGACGGCCGCGCTGGGTAAACGCCCGTACGTGATCCGCAAGATTGCCCGGATTGACGAATTCCTTGGGGCACAGCTGGCATTTGAATGGCATCTCTGCAAATGCGGCAAACCTTTTTCATCGCTTAAGTTGCGCTCTTTGCTTTTTGTAAACAAATTAATTTTGAGACGCAAGTTTTTCATGCTAAATAAACCATATAGTATTTTTTTCGTATTTTCATTGGTATTTTAATGCAATTCAACTTGGGTCACACTGCGTCTTCAAAATGCCAAATGAGCGGTTTTCTTTTGGCGCTCAACAGAACAGCCCATATTTTGCAGGTCTAAGCTTGTTGAATTTAAATATTCTTATATTGTCTGTCTTCGCATACTGTCTTGGCATTAATAAATATTTCTAGAGTTTAATGTATGTATCTGCCCAATGCAATCTTGAATTATACACCGCACCAGAAAAATACCACAGCAAATATAGCGGCTTATCTTCTTAAACTATAAAATAAAAGCATATTTTTCAAAATTAGCTGCTTGTCAATAGATATTAAATATAATTTTAGTTTGTTCTTATTTAATTAATTAATATTTCTAGTGTTTTACTCATTATGCTTACTGTCGATTAATCGGGCACTCATATATCGATATCTGAAAACATCGCATTAGAAAATAAAATAAAATAAAAACCATCATTGCTATCGATATAATATCAACAATCCCAGAGTCGACTTCAGCTGTGTGCGCTGCTCTGCTCTGCTCGCTGCTCTCGTATTCTTATGTTTGTGTCTGCCTGTTTGCATGTGTGTGCGTATTTGTGTGTATGTGTGTGTGTGTGTGCGTGTGCAAAATCAGAGTCTCGAAGAAAATCAGAAAAATCCTCAACGAAAGCCTCCACTAACAAAGTTCCTATTTAACACAATTTGTGCTTGCAAAAGTGGCCAAAATTCGGCGAAAACAGCGCAAAAGTGATAAAAGCAACGTGCCACAGCCGTCTGCAAAGCGAACGAAAACAAAAGAGAATAGCGTTGATAGTACGACAAGCATTTTAAGCAGTGGCAGCGGCAGCGGCAGCAGCAGCGGCGCCGGCAGCAGAGCCAGCTGCAGCAGCACTAACACCAACACCAACAGCAACAACAACAACAAGCGCGCATACGCATCGTTGGGCCGGGGAGCGGCCGACGTTGTACCTGGAGCCCGTGCAGCAGCCCCCCCAACAACTACACGAGCCGCAGCAGCAGCAGCGGCAGCAACAACAACTCCAACAACTACAGCAGCAACAACAACAACAGAGGCAACTGCCGGCCGGTGTGCGGCCGACGAAGCTGTTTCTAGTTGTGGGCGGGGCGGCGGGGGTAGCGAAGGCGCACAGCTAACAAAGGGGCCGCTGAATGCGACGCATTTGTCAGTGCCCCTCTGTCTGCGCACCGTGCAAAATCTTGCAGCGGAGCTTGACGCCGACGCCAACGTCGTCAGCGGCAGCGGCAACAGCAGCGACGCCGACGTCGACGTCATGTCCGAAACGGGCTGCCGGCATTATCAGACGTACGTGAAGGAGCACAGCTACGATACCTTTCGGGTCATCGATGCCTACTTTGCCGCCTGCGTCAACAAGGATGCGCGTGAGAAGAAGGTAATTCTAAAAATACAAAATGAGATAATTCATCCAACATCCTCCGCTCCTCTTCCCGCACTCTCCACACAGGCCATACACTGCAATTGCTTCGAGTGCGGCAGCTATGGCATCCAGCTGTACGCGTGCCTGCACTGCATCTACTTTGGCTGCCGGGGCGCCCACATCACCAGCCACCTGCGCGCCAAGAAGCACAATATCGCTTTGGAGCTGTCACACGGCACCCTGTATTGTTATGCGTGCCGGGACTTTATCTACGATGCGCGCAGTCGCGACTACGCGCTGATCAATCGCAAGTTGGAGGCCAAGGATCTGCAGAAGAGCCTCGGCTGGCAGCCCTGGATACCCACGCCCAAGGAGACCAACCTGCTGCTGGCCAACGCGCGTCGTCGTCTGGTGCGGCCCAATCAGACAATTGGACTGCGTGGCCTGCTCAATCTGGGTGCCACATGCTTCATGAACTGCATTGTCCAGGTGAGAAGTACCCCTAACAAATAATAACATGGTTCGAGCTATTAGAATTAAATAAACCAAGTTCACATCTAATATTTTGGCTATATTTGCTATTTTTGTAAATATCTTGATCGTCTATATACACATATATATTGTAAACATCCTCCTCCACTTGCTTTTGGTCTGTAATTAAATCCATAACGATCGATAAGTTTACGACAGGCTATCGATTTTTGTTTTCATTTTATTTAGGGTATTCTAATATTGTTAAAAAAACATTGCAATGCATGCATTCCATAAATTATTTTTATGCTAAATGAAATACCCTTTATTTTTGTTAAATATTCACGCCATATAAAATACTTTTTTTTTTCAAAATAGTTATCCTATATCCTATATAGCCTATACTAATCAACTACATAATTTAGCTACCAGAGAAATTAAATTAGAAATTCTATGAAAGTTGATTCTGTTTCTTTAGATCATGGAAAATAAGTTCTGATGGTTTGATGCAAGGTTTGAACCAATGCGTTTGTAGGTTCGGTTCGTATACTATGTATTTTTATTTTTAACAAAAACAAGTGTATCTGCATCTATATGTATCGATATAGACATATATCTTATTATATTCTATAAAATACATTTACTTCATTAATTTATGTATCGGTAAATTAAGATGGATACTCCCTGTTTATAGAGTTTTGGATAATCGAGGTTCCACTGTATTTTATAATAAAAGCAACCATTTCCTTTTTTTAGCTTTTTTTTACATTTTTAAATATAAGCCAAAAATAAATATTTGTGCTTAGTTTCAGTTTAATTTTGGTGCAACTTGTAAAGTTTTACTTTTAAAATTATGGTAGATCCGAGTAAAAACTGACTTAAAATAACTTGCAAATTTGAATAAAAAAAAACCAATGCTAATTGAATTAGAATTATATGATTAATAAATTCAATAAAAAGGGTATCTAACCTTCGGCTTGACAATAATAACGAATGTCGCTTCTTCGTAGGCGCTGGTGCACACTCCGCTGCTGAGCGACTATTTCATGTCGGATCGCCACGACTGCGGCAGCAAGGCCACGCACAAGTGCTTGGTGTGCGAGGTGTCGCGTCTCTTCCAGGTGAGCGCATGCGCCGTTACCAGATTACAGGTAAACTTACTGCCGATATATTTTGTATTTGTTTGCAGGAGTTTTATTCGGGCTCACGTTCGCCGTTGTCGCTGCACCGTTTGCTGCATTTAATTTGGAATCATGCGAAGCACTTGGCCGGCTATGAGCAGCAGGATGCGCACGAGTTTTTCATAGCGACGCTGGACGTGCTGCATCGGCACTGTGTGAAAGCCAAGTCGGAGCACGAGAGCAAGAGCAACAGCTCGAGCGCATCGGGCGGCAATTCCGGTTCCGGGGGCAATGCGACGGCCACGCATTGTTATGGCCAGTGCAACTGCATCATCGATCAAATCTTCACGGGGATGCTGCAGAGCGATGTGGTGTGCCAGGCGTGCAACGGCGTTTCAACCACATTCGATCCCTTCTGGGACATCTCACTGGATCTCGGCGAGACCACAACGCACGGCGGCGTCACGCCCAAGACGCTGATCGATTGCCTGGAGCGCTACACTCGCGCCGAGCACCTTGGCTCGGCGGCCAAAATCAAATGCTCCACCTGCAAATCGTATCAGGAGTCCACCAAACAGTTCAGCCTCCGCACCCTGCCCAGCGTCGTCTCGTTCCATTTGAAGCGTTTCGAGCACTCGGCGCTGATTGATCGCAAAATCTCGTCGTTCATTCAGTTTCCCGTGGAATTCGATATGACGCCCTTCATGTCGGAGAAGAACAATGCCTACGGAGACTTTCGGTTCTCACTGTACGCGGTGGTCAACCACGTGGGCACCATCGACACCGGCCACTACACGGCCTATGTGCGCCACCAGAAGGATACGTGGGTCAAGTGCGATGATCATGTGATAACAATGGCATCGCTCAAACAGGTGCTCGACAGCGAGGGGTGAGAAGATGATAAAAACTATAATAAATAATAAATATAGATTATATATTATTATATAATCTTATATATTATTCTCTTGCAGTTATTTATTATTCTATCATAAGAACGTTCTGGAGTACGAGTGAACGGAGAGAAATTCAGCGAGCGCCATGTGCATCCATAGAGACTGGTATACCCCACAAAGCACTCAGATACACACACACCACACACACACACACACTCTCACACACGCGCGCGCACTCACAGTGCAAATGCATGTAGCATACACACATAAATACAAATACAAAGCGGACAAGGACGCGGCAGCGCTTACAACAAATCTTAATATTAATTTAAAACTAAAAAAACCATATTGTTCTAAGTATTTCCAGCACATAATGCTAAAAACTAAACGAATGCTAAACAACAAAAACAAAAAATGCTTATGTATGTAAAACAAAGGGAAAACAAAAACAACCAAACAAAAATTTATGCATGGCAACAAGCTGCGAAGCAAAACAAAAACAAAAAACAAAAACAAAACGCAATATCACAATTTTGCTCTTACTCATAAATTTTGAACTTAAAAAAAAAAACAAACGAAAAATTCGACTTGAAGAGCATTTAGTTGTTTTCGTTTATAAAATGGTAATAATTTTTTCTAGTAAATTGCAGCAAATTAATTCGAATTAACAGCAAAAAAAATAATATTGTATAAAAAAAATTACTTTTTACCAACTTGGGCTCGTCCGGGAATTGAACCCGGGACCTCTCGCACCCGAAGCGAGAATCATACCCCTAGACCAACGAGCCGGTTGAAGGTGGATCGCCATATTGTATATTTGACATTGCTGCGGCGGCACTGCCTATCACAGTTTGTGTGTATATTTAGCAGTGCACGCAACATGTGTTTGACAGAGATGGCAATATTGGTGCGTTGCGGTTTGTGTCCACGCTAAAAGCATATGTCATTTATTTAGTAAAGACATTTACCATTGCCAGTTTATTCCGTTACATTATATTTAAAGTAACTGCTTAGTTTATTTCGCAAACGCAACTAAGACAAAAATTAATTTTTTTAAATTTTGTTTTCGGTGTATTGCCTTCAATAGTTAACAATTGAATAAGTAAGAAATAAATTTGCGCCAAATGAGAAAATTCTTGGAGATTAATGTTAATCAATTGTATTAATCGGTATCACCTCGACATGAACAGATTATCGCGTTTTTACTGCTGATGGCAACGGACAGGCAGATAAGTATAACTTTTGGACTAAATTAAATTCGATACTAACTTTGAAGTGTAATCGATAGTAAGAATAAAAAGGCTTACCGTACATATCTGGGTGTTACCGATAGCTTACAATTATTTAATATTCATCATTGCGAATTTACTTATTTATCACAATTACAGACATTGTATTCACTATATCCCCGATTTCACCTTCTTTACTTATGGAAAAACTAAACATTTCCATAATGTAATTTGAGCGCAATTCAACTGACGCCCCTAAAAGCATTTCCCAGCACTGTTAGCGGCAGAGATACAAACGCAGTAGTCGATTCGATCGATTCGATTTAAAAACAATGGAAATTCAAAGAGACAATAAACCAAAAAAACATTCATGGCTACCGAAGCCATGTACCCTGTCCATTTATAAAAAGAAGGAAGAGATTTGCATTTGTGAGCGTAAACGCGGTTTGATCATCTGCACTTGTTGCCACAAATCGTTCATGGGACGCATCGCAGAACGTTGTCCGGCACATCCCGATGTAAACTTAGAAACGTATATACCTAAAAATGAACATAAATAATTTAATTTTATTTGAGCAGATCGCATACCTAATGGATGCACGCTATTGTGCTTTCTGTGGAGCTGCGGCCAAAGATTTGCGGATCGAGCGAAAAAGCGTTGTTGACGACAGCTAAAAGAAATCATAAAACAAAGCATAATAATAAATATCAAATACATAAAACAAATATGTAAACAGATAAACAAAGAAATCAATAAATGTATTGATACAAGTGTAAATGTGCATTCATATCAAATACCCTTGCAGAGCTTCCAATTCCATAAATACATACATTTCTTATTGTGTAGGTGGAGAATCGCTCTGAATAAGTTCAATTGAACGATCAAGCAACTCAGATTGTAGTTCATCAATTGTGTTATTTCAGTTAAATTTGTGCTGCTAATCCCATTATCGTTTTTTACAGATTTTGTTTAATACCTTTATCAATGTATGCAATAATTTACTTTTTATTGCGTAAAAATTTTACGTAAAAAATTATTTATCTTTATTTTATATATCCTGATAAATTCAACATTTGATTGTAAAAATGAATTAAACCACGATGCTCAGCTCTATTTATGAGTGCGTCGTTCGTGTGTGCGTACATACAAAAAAACATAATTTGACAGCACTGCTAAGCACCGTTACTTGAAGAATTTTGATGATAGTGTTGCCATCTCAGTTTCCCCATTGGCTGTCTATATTTTAAAAGCGATCGAAACGCAAATAAGCTGCAATTTCATAAAACTTTAGGTTTTTGTAAAGTTACATACAAATTCTTTGACCAGCGAACTACATAGTTATCTGTTTATTTATCATGTTTATGTTATTTGGGATCACAGTTACTCAACACTAAGTGCATACTTAAACGATGCTGCGTTGCAGTTCTGCACAATTAAAAAATTCGCATTTTATTCGCGCATTTCTTTTCCTCGTAAGGTAATCGATATAGGCACAGGTAAGCGATATTGAGAAATAATTTTATTTATACATGTATGCACATACATATGCTTATCACATGGCTGCGATATTAATTCAGATGCATGTACAAGTATATGTGTGTGTTCAACATACATACATAAGACTTTAATGTCATAATTTAATTATTAGCGCAAAGCTTGAAGTAAACCCCAATCAGTAACAAAAAGCTAAAGAGAAATACAAAAGGAAAAATGTGAGTATTTCTACGAAGTGTGTTTATTTATATATTAATTTGTTGTAAGTGTGAAATTAGTTCCTAATCGGAGAGTCGCAATTCTTGTCGGACACGATGGACGCCATAAATGGAAATGTCGATCAAAACAACAACAATGAAAACTATGACAACAACAACCAAATTAATGATGACAAAAACAAACTGAAATATGAGATGCCATCAAATTACAAATATAAGGTGCACAAGTGCATCTGCTACCGTCCCCCGGAGGCATTCGAATGCCAGCGCTGTCATCACTACTTCCATGGACGAATCAGCGAGCACTGCAAGGTGCACCCGTTGGTAAGTGCCGTTACAGCTGCCACAGATGCTGGCACTTATCCCATTGCAAATAGGGGTATATTGGTTCTCTGCAAATGTGTAAATAGGACAGTGTAAAGCACATCCATATATTTTTGATCATGAGAGTCGATGTCCATGTCCGCTGGTGTATCCGTTTCTGTGACCAGTTAATCATTTTTGACCCATTTCCTTCATATCGATATATATCAATTTTATGTTAAAAAAATTAATTGATTTTTTTTTTTAAATCTGTCAATTGTCTTTAAAATCACCATCTGCTTTGGAATGCTTTATTTGAATTTTGAAAGATCGTACAAAAAACCCCATATTCGCAACTAGCAGAGTAACTTCTAGTCGGGCACTTCCGGCTAGAGCACGCTTGCTTATTAATTTTGAGTATGCCAATCCGTGCGTAGGATTCCTTTTTGATGGACTTTCGCAGTTGCCCGTACTGTACTGCGCCCACAATGGAAATCAAGGTATCGGAATTGAGCTGGGAGCAAATCCGTAAAATTGAAGATGCCAATTTGCCAAATGACGGCGATGATTTGTAACTGAGTTTGATACTCAGAATCGAATTAATTAGTTTTATGCACACACATACATTTCTGATGTATTTATTCATAAGCTATGATTAACCATGTTCCTGTAATACCTGAGATTTATATAATAATAACTCTAGTCCGAAACTAAGTGGTTAGTTATCTATACCTCATTGACTTAATACGTTTGACGCTCGCTTTTTTGATGACGTCAAGGCTTTAATCAATATAACAGGACTTCAGTCAGGAACCCACACACACACACACACACAAACACACACAACGACAGTGAGGAGTCGGCACACCGTTCTATAGTGACATTTATGAAGTGCTCAATGTCGTCACCAGCTTGGAAAAGCTGGTAAAAGCAGCGTCTGACAAGAGGCATGGACAGGCAGCAGCTCGACACTGCACTGATATTGCATGTGGCATTTGGCATATGGCATGTGTGGCCGAGAGCGCAGCTAAGTAGTTGGCAGCCGTGACTTGTCGTCAAGTAAGTGAAGTGTTATTGTTAGTGTCGCACCGATTTAACTCCCTCTAACCGTCTTTGCAGGTGCTGGATGCCAATATGTTACGCCCCCAATTTGTGGCACAGTTTAAGCTGCTTTCAGTGGCAACAGCACCATCAGATGTAACACTAAAAGCGCAAGCGGACTCTCGAACAGCCCTAACGATTTGCTCTTCGCGTATCTCGACAAAAGTTGAGAGTGTAAACAGTTTTCGCTTAACTTATTCTCGCCGCAGCGCTTAGCTTCAATTCCAGTCCCAATGCGGCATCGTTTAAATTGCCAAACAAATTCATGTCGCTGATAACAATTCAATCACTTAAAAGTTCAAATCGCCGTACAATGCCTCCCAAGAGTCCAACCGGTTATTTGTACCGCATTGGAAGCGCAGAACAGCCCAACCTCCCCCACACATTCTGGCGGCTGCTATGTCTGTCTGGATCTTCTGCATATCTCTGGGCTATGCTTTAGATTGAAACGGCTTCGATTTATTTTTACTAAAGTTTTTCACTTGATTCAACAGCTTGCCAAGCCATTCAATGGTATCCCTTGCTCTCCCTCTGCGTCTGCACCCAAGGCCTTGGAGTGTCTTTTTGCCGGCTGGTTCAACATCTTGAGCAGTTCCATTATGGGGTTAACTTTTTATTTACTTGTACTTATACCTATAATAATATGAGTATATTTACAAGAGTAAGTATTTCGTGGTCGTTATGTAGTTTTGTCATTTTTATTATTTCTATTTTATTTTGCAGTTGCAACCGATGGATAAATAAATAAATGCAATAGCAAGCGGACCTTATCAGAAGGACTTACAGTCGGTGTTTCATTTAAGTTATATTTTCGAGAAATTTTAGCGAGTTATTTTAGCGCATGTATTTATAGTAGAAAAATGAAAATCTCCCACAGAAGTGCATTTGACAGTTTCGATTTGCTTTTTCTCTATAAATGAATGCGCATTTCAAGTTATTTTTAGTTATTCCAAGTAATTTTAAATGCCACTTTACGCATAATATTTCTGCATATGTAGCTTCCCCTCAACAAACATTGTTAAATCCAACTAGGAGCAGCCGCCAGGCGACAGTGCGCTTTCATTGTTGCCCATTTTAGAAGCCGCCCCCTCAACGTTCGGTTACCCTTGACAGCATCAACTGGGAATTCCGCTGGCTCCAGCTCTGTCTCCGTGTTTTATTGCCGTTGTCCTGTGTGTCTTTAGCCTAGGGGCACTTCTGAGTGGGTTGCACAATTGCTTTGATGCTGATTTCATTTCCCGCAACACTCGCAGAGTCGACAACTTGGTTTGTCTGGCTGCAACCCAACACTCCGCAAATTGTAAGTTTTTGGTATCGCGGCGGCTCGACAACTTAACCAAGTATTAGCACTATTTAAGAGCCCCGGACTGGCGGCAAATGTAGCTGAAAATTTTCCAATTAGTGCAGCTATTTGAGCCGCTTACTCCTCTGCTGTCCATGGCATTGAGTTCGTCGTAATCTTGGCAATTAGTTTTGCCGGCTCGAGGACTCCGTCGAGTCGGGCTGCTGCTCTTGAATTTCCAGCAGCTCTTGTAAATTATGCAATTGCTTAAAATATTCATGAAAAGTTCCATGGCCAGGCAACAGTTGCCCCTTTTCTCAGTGCATCGCACCATTGCACATAAAATCAGTTGAGCGCGTCCCCCATGCGTGTGTGTGTGTGTGTTGTGTGTGTTCTTGTTTGTGCCGGGTGAAAAATGAGCATTGTTTTCCTTTAAGTACTCTGCGTGCACGCCATTGTCAATGCGCCTTTCATTGTGCTTGTCCTTTCTGCACTCGGCTGCCACTTTGCGTCGCCCTTTCCATTATTGAAGTGTGCACTTCCGCTAAATGGTATTTGGGGCAAGCACATAAGCTTACGAAAGAGAAGAGACCAAATTTTATCTCCTTAAATTTAGTGGCGTTAGCAATTTTTATGCCAAATAGTAGAAAGTAGAGATAGAGATTTTTTTGTAGTTTAGGCGGCATAAAACTATTTATTAGAAATATAATTTTTTATAAAAAATTATCTATAAACATATTTAAGCCAGGAAAATGTTAATGTCAGAAAATAAAAAAGAATCAGAGGGATGGGACAGGCGTATATATACATATACAACAGCTGTTCATTGGAATTATTTTTCTGTATAAAAAAATAATCCATAAACATATTTAGGCCAAGCAAAGCTTTTGCGACACCTGCTTTTGCTCATCTATGCATTGTGATATCGCTGTAATTGCATACAACTGTAGTTTAATATTGATATTTTTACAGTTACATTAAACTTACCCCATCGGGAACCCATGACCACCGGACACACGGCATGCTTCGTTAAAGGATCCGTTTCACCAGCATTATTTAAATTGTACCAAAACAAGGCGTTGCCCTTTTTGGGCTCCACGACGAGCTTCAGCTTGGGAAATACGGTGGCGCCACCTAGCGCTACGTCGCTGGCCTAATATGGAAAATAATAATATTTTTTAAGTAAAAGCAGGAACATTGCAGACGATGTAACCGACCGTATAATATCTTTCACAGCATAAGACATTCGAAAACGGTCGAAAAAATATCTGCCAAATTTGGCGACTTCCTCTGAAATCTATCTTAATACCAAGTTTAATATATGTATGTAGTCCAGACAGACAGACAGACAGACAGACAGACAGACAAACCCAATATATTCTTTTTCGAGAGTCTAAAAATATAATCATCGTTGCACTTACATAGAGTATCAGTGAAGCTATGCAACGGTCGCCTTTACATTTAGATCCTTGACATCTCGTTTTCACATAGCCGCCCAAACCAAAGTTGAGCAAATGCAGCGCCTTTAGCTGTGCCGCATCGAAGCGCGTCATGTCCGCTATCCGCTGAGGAAGGTTGAGCGCATCCTTTAATGTGATTATCTGCACAGATGAGGACAAATCTTCAGCGGCTGTCTGCTGATTGTTCACGTTTTTAACATCTTCGATTTCCCCATCATGCAGCACGTCGTGATAGAGCACTATTAAGGGCTGCAGATGCAGCAACTCCATCTTCAGTGGTGCCAGCCTTGAATAGGCCGAGTTCTCTTGAACGTAACGACAGGTCAAACGCGACTCTTGTCGCTTTGGCCACAGACCGCGACACCCCTTCTCCGTGGCCGTGGGCTTGGCTTTGTGTTTGGCTCTGAGATCAATGAAAGTCTGCTCCTTTACTGCCAGATACTCGTCGACCATCTGCCTGATGTTGGCGCTGTTGCCGTGGCTGACAAGCTGATGGAGGAGCATTTCGGACAGCTCCTTCCACTCGGGCGGTACATCAGTCAATGGCTTCTCCTGTGATGCGACATCCGCTATGCAAGCCGGAATACACTTAAGTCGAATGTTTATTGATACTCTTTGGATTGCTTACGCTCGTAGACAATTGCCTGGGCATACTTTCTGTAGAGGCTCTTGCGCTTGATGCGCAGCACTCGGCTAAACAGCTGGTCATGTGGCGGCCTGTACAGACGCAGTGCAGTGCGATACCAGTGCGTGGATCTGGAATACTCGGTCCGATTATACAGATAGTCGCCCAGGACCAAGCAGTCGGGCGCAGAGAGATGCGAGCTGCAGAGCGGGAAGAACGTCTCAAACTAAAATTTGATAGCTAATCGACACTTGATTCACCTGGACTGCTTCTCCAGCAGCAAACCCCTGGCCATGTGAGATGTCTCCAGGTCGTAGACGCTTTCAATGCGCAACAAGCCCGCAATTGCTGTAAGCAAGTCTTTCTCACTCGGCGCCTTCAACAGCAGCTGCTCCATCTTTTCCAACTTGGCAGCAGCTTTTCCATCCCGAAGATATTGCAGCCACTTTGGCCAATCCTGTTGCAATCTCCTAAGTAGCGCAAATGCGTTCAACGGATTTTCCACATATTCCTCCCGACTTTTACGACATTGCATCGTCGGACGCTTCAATATTTCCTGAAAGCTGAGAGCAAACGGGTTCATAGCCGCGGCCCACTAACGAATTTTTCCGTCCTACGTACAGCCTGATCATATTCAACTTTTTCTCCATTTCCCTGGCATATCCGTCCAAGCTAACCAGCAGCCTATTTTCCAACTGCACCAGCTTTGACAGGCTTCTCACAGAGGTGCTGTATAGAAGCTTTGGCTTTTCCAATTCCTCTGTGCCAGAAATCGAATGCAATATGAGGCAAATGTAGAACAGAATTGGAAACCACGTCATTTCTTGCTGAAGTTCAAAGATTATCTGAGCGTTCAGTTTTTTCAATAATCAGTTGAGCTGAGAATTTGTAAAACTACCAAGTAGCCCTAACTTCCATATCAATACCTTTGCAGCAGCGGGTAATATAAACTAAACATACTTCTTTTTTTTTTTTATCAGTATTACGCTATATAGAGGAACAATTGGTCTATACAAAATTTTTTGTATGATTTACTTTTTTATTCTTATAGATATTCTGACCGAACTCGGCAATTGAGATTGTATACCCAAAATCTTATCAACATCTGATCGCTATATCATTTATTTCCCATAGGAACAATCGGTTGAAAAATAAATTTGTATATGAATATACATTATAAAATTAAGTCGTAATAGTTTTTTGTTTATTTTTGTTTTTAGTGCAATTAATTTATCGTTTCTTATAATATTCTCTTTAAAATTGATAGGGAATTACTTAAATTTTTTATTAAAAAGGGGTTTTTTGCTAATGAGAAGTTGAAAAAAAAATTGTTCCTCAATGTGTAAAGTCATTCTTGACACACTGTATATGCAAAGCTCTAAATTTACGATGTCGGAACTTTATATATACAGTTAAAAATTTAACTAAAGCGAGGGTATTTGAACTTCACATTACCAAAGTGAACGTTATTTCTTGTTTATGTACCTTAGGGTTTATACTTGCATGGCTAATTTACACAGAGCTCTCATGTGCTTGCCTCGTTAACAACAGCTAACAGCTAGCGTGACCGAAACACAGTTAGTATTTGCAGTTGCACATGTTTTAAAAACAAGCTCTTTAAACCATTTGTATAAAATAGAAAAAAGAAATCAGAAATTTATATATATATATTTCAAAAGCAAATAAATTAAATCATCTTAAAGGGAAACATTTTTTTTGGAATTCGATTGTTGACGTGATCGAATGCTGCAGGGCTTGATAAATAACTGGGGCACAATGTGCAACCATTTGGTGAGCGCTGAAAGAATTCAAGAATAACAATTATTACAGCTTACAAGGAAACTCCAGAGACTTACTCCATCGGGCGCCCACAATCACGGGGCATACGGAGTGCAGGGTCCGTGGATCCGGTGTGCCGTCATCGAATGTATTATACCAAAATAGACTGTTGCCTTTCTGGGGAGGAACTGCAACTTGAAGTTCGGGAAATACGGTGGCGCCACCTTGCGGCACTTCGCTCGCCTGCAAATTGTAGATTTAAGTAGAATTTTTTACAGATTATTTTTATAACTAAAACTTACGTAGAATATCAGACTAGCCAAACGATCGCCCAGCTCGGAAACATCCTTTGAGCTCACACGATCAGCATATATATAGTCGTAATGGGGCTTAAAGTAGTTGCCTATGCCGAAGTTGGCCACCTGTAATGCCCGAAATTCGCTTACATCGAAACCGGTCATGTCCGTAATGCGCTGATTGATGCGCTCCATAAATGGCGTCCTCTCCACCAGCCAGTCAACACGTGCCACAATTTCGGGCGGCTCTTTTTGATCCGGTTGCACGGCCCCTGACAAGCCGTTCCCCATGTGCACAGATTGCCGCTTCATTTCCTCGATCTCGCCCTCGGACAGCACATTGTGATACATCACTATATACGGATCGTGGCTGATTTGCTCCATTTTGAGTGGCGCCAGTCGCAGGAAAGGCGTCGTTGTAAAATTGTACCGACAACTGAGATTCGTGCGCTTCGGAAAGCTGCCCCGACAGCCCAAAAAATGGGCTGTGGGCTCCGTGTCTTGGAAGTTCAGTTGCTTGATTAGCTCGGCGTCGTCTTGGTTAAGCAGCTCATTCACGTAATTGGCCAATTCAGTAGAATCGAGTGCCCCAATTATTTCGTCTGCTCTGGCGTGTGCTTCATCATCACTCAGTTTAATTTTAAAACCTTTCAAAGCTAGTCAATAATAGACAGAAAGATACAGATAAGGAATGGAAAAGAGAGGTGGTGAGAGAGAGGGAGAGAAGAAAGGACGAGAGGGGTGTAAGAGAGAGAAAGAGCGAGGAAGTGACAACCTATTAAAAAAAATACACTACTTTTATATAACACATAATCATACCACTCAAACCGTTGAACGCACGCATTACTTTAATTCGCGAGAATCGCATAGAGGAGCGTAAACTGTCTTACCAGGCAATTAACATAATGTCGTTAGGTTTCAGGCAATGTAAATGTTTGCAACATCACTAACGTAATGTTCGTTTTCTTTTGGGCGTTTTTAGCTTTAGCTTAAAGCTGATTTAATTATAATAAGATCAGGGTCAGCATCTGAGTCAATTTGCATATGTCCGTTTGTCTATATCCGTCGATCTCGTAAACTATAAAACCAAGCGAAGTTGAATATAGACTCGTCCATTGCACGTGCAGATCAAGTTGTTTGTGGTTTTCTGTAACTGATTTCTGTATCTTTTTCTAATCGTGACTAGAGCCCTCTTGCTTATTTATCTGTATTTACCGACCTACCTTGCAACATACGCGACCTTATCAATTTCTGTCGGACGCCATCGAGTGGGTTTCCCAGAACTTCGTTATACGTTTCAAAGTAGGGTTCGCTTTCGAGCTTTAGGGCTGCGCGATACCAGAGTACGGCCCTGCCGTAATCCTTGGTGGCATATTTGTGATTAGCTAGGGCCAAACAGTCTCGCATGGAGAGCGTATAGCTGCGGGGTATTTCTTAAGGTGTAAGCTAGAGCCTGAAACTGAAAAAAAAACTACTTACTTGAACTGCTTGTCCTGCAGTCGTCCCTGGGAGATGTCAATTGGATTGAGGTCATAGGTCAGTTCGATGCGATTGATGCCCAGCAGCGACTCTTTCATATCAACCTCAGTTGGCGCCTCGGCCAAAAGCTTCTGTATGTCTTTCAGTTGTGCTGATTGGCATTGTATTCTTTAGCTAAACACTTGCTAATCAGCGGCAAATTGCAATTGAGTTTTACCTGTGCCCGCCGTATCATTTCTGTACACCTGTAATTTGCGCCAATCGTTTCGCATACGTCGAATCATTCCAAATGCATTCAGTGGATTGGACACATGTTTTTCGAGTTCTTTTTTTGATTTATGACTGACACGATTTAGTGTTTTTAAATAGCTGCATGCGAAATTAGTTTTTATCACAATTTCCCCATTTTATGCACTTCAACTTACACTTTTAGCGTTTCCAGCTTTTCCTCCTGGGCTTCAGTGTATTTCTTTAGATTCAGCACAAATTTATTCTCAATTTCCAGCAGCTTAAGAAGTCCCAAAGTGGAGCTGCTATAAAGCTCTGTATCGTAGTCCATTATGTCATTTGCATTCGTGACATAAACTAATGATAATAAACTAAAAATTGTGAGTTTGAACCGCATTTCAAGCACTTTTAAACTAACTGGACTGCAAACTGAAAATGTCGTGAAAATGCGAAAATATTTTAAACTTAATTAACCACAACGAATTTAATACGCTTAACATAGTAATTAAATTAAATGTTGTATATATTTGACATGCCCTTTTAATCGATAGCTGCAGTTGTGGATGGAATACTTATTTTTCTCCGTATATCCACTTGACAAGCGCTAAAATAAAGAAAGAAATAGAATTAGCTTTAAATAGAGAGGCTCAAAAACTTACTCCATTTAGAGCCCACAAGCACCGGGCATGATACATGATCGAGATGATTATCAACATTTTCGTCAAACATTTCAACATTATTCCACATCAAAGCGGCGCCCTTTTTCGGCTTGACAGCTATTTGTAGTTCGGGAAATACAGTGGCGCCACCTTGCGGTACTTCGCTTAGCTGCAAAACTGCGTTAGGATTTTGTATTATGAACGAAAATCTACAATACTTACGAAAAATAAAATTGTTTTAACGGGATAAAACGGACCCGACTACAAGAAATAATTGTTGATAGTTGTTTTCGTTTTCTTGAGTGTTTTGAGTTTATTTTTACTTTACCTGTTGTTCGGCGTCGGAGTGCAGCGATATGTGCTCACCCAAACCATAGTTGATCAGCAGAAAATCAGGGTTGTAGGCTTCATCATTGCCAGTCATATCAATAACGCGTTCATTGAGCACATGATCAAGGGCCTTCTCCACTTTAATGCTCTTCATGGCGTTTTCGTTTTCCTTAGTTCGATCATGTGTCAACAGTTCTTCGATTTCATTGTTGTAGATGACATCGTGATATAAAGCTACAAATGGGTCATAACTCAGCAATTCCACTTTAAATGGCGCCACAAACAGGAAATATGTATTGAATCTATCGTAGTAACAATACATTTTTGTTGAAACTGGAAACTGGTCACGGCATCCAATCATATTATTAGAGGGGGGATCTTTGAAGTACTGAAAGGCCAAAGACTTTAATCGTAATACAATTCAATCAAAATTACACATAACTCACTGGAGCACCAGTATTCTGATGATTGTAGGTATTAATCAAAACATTTCTTTGTATCCAAAGTTGAATATGTAAATCGGCGACATTGTTGATCACACTTAATGCTTCCCTAATAAAACCTATTTAAACGAACATAAGCAGACTTTTAGGGGAACTGGAATTAACAATCGTCTTACCTTTATTTGTTAGTGCACTCGCATATTGCCCATAAAAGTTAACCAGTGTCAGACCATAAACGTTCCCAAACAACTCCTCATCTCTGGTATGATTGAATCTTTCCAAAGCTGCCTTGAACCAGTTCATCGCATTTCTGGATAGCGTCATATTGTCACAGAACTGGGCCATGGCATAGCAGTCGAGGGCATTTAGCTGGGAACTATGCACATACATAGAAAGGAAAATAAATCTCCGCTTTACTCACTTGTATTGCTTGCCATCGATCAGGCCTTGGGCGAGGTGCTCCACGTCCAGATCATAGTACAACTGCATTCGTTGGACCGCCTTCATTGCATCCTGTAAGTCTTCTTCTTGGGGAGCACTTTCTTGAATGAGCCTGCGTACATTTTTAACATGCTCTGAGCCCACGGGATCGTTCATGTAGGCCTCAAAGTAACTCCAGTCCAGATGCAGGCGACGTACGAGCGAATAACTGTTTAAGGGATTTCCCACAAAAGTCTCGGGATCATTGATCCACATTTGTTTCTTTGCATGCACTTCAGCTAGAAAACTGATCAGCAATAGTAAAAATTACTTGAAGTGCAACTTAAATATTTGCTTACCTCTCTATTGTATTTATTTTTGACTGCAGAGCTTCGGTATACGACGTAAGTTCGTCTATGAATTCGCCCTGATAATATATTAGGCTTTTTAAGCCTAGGCTACCGGAAAAATGCAGAACAATTAAGCCGATCAAACACTGTAAACCTGGTCTCATGTTGAAAGCTTTTCGTAGTAACTGAATTGGTAAAGATTTTATAGAGCTAATATACGAAGCTTTTTGAATGCTATTAGTAATGGTCTTTCGTTCTGGGTGTCATATACATATACCTATTAAAACTATATACTTAACTAGTAACCACAATGAATATAGATTTTTCACATCTTATTAGAAAAACGTTTTGACAATAATCAACATTATGGGTGCATCGATATAACGAAAAAATATTATCGGTTTTAATTAGGTAATTACCCAATTAGTTCGTTTTAATCACCGTAGGTGACAAATCATCAAAATCGGTTGAGTTTTGCCAAAGTTACGAACTGCGAAAGTTGAGACCTATGCTTATAAGGCAACACTAGGGTATAGTTAAAAAATTTTTGACATGAATTTGGACCAAAAATTTTATTTTTAAACTGAAATGTAGAATTCATCTAGATACCGAACCATGAACAAAAAGACCAAACTCATCAAAATCGGTTGAGTTTTGGCAAAGTTACGACTGGGTAAAGTTGAGACCTGTCCTTATATGGGAACACTAGGGTATATATTCGAAAATTTCTAA
>SCDY01000562.1:0-69959 GCA_004143825.1 Drosophila micromelanica
GACATGTAAAGCTCTGGGATCCATAGCTTCCATACTTCAAACTCCCATAACTTTGTCAAAACTGAACCGATTTTCAAGTTCGATGGCATTTTTGTCATGGTTTGTCATATAGATTGGTTCTACATTCAAAATATATAAATTTTTTAAAATAAAATTTTTTCGAATTTTTTGGTCCAAAAAGCATGTACTCCCCCCTTATGCATTTTGAAAAAAAAATGTTTTTTCAAAATGTAGAATTGCAAATTTTTATTTTTAATCGATTGTATTTGTCATAATTAGCATAAAAAAAACATTTAAGGTGATTTTAAGGTAGTAAAATTTTTGGTCAAAAATCAAAGTTCAATTTTTTTTTAATTTTTTGGTATGTATGTCCTTACATTTTTCATTTTTCCAAAATGTAGAATTACGAATTTATAATTATAATCTATTGTTATTTGACAATTAGCATATACAACAACCTTAACTAATGCCAGGCTACATGTTTTAATTGTGAATTGTGAACGTGTATTGCCCTGTCGGTTACACCCGACTTCAACGTTCTTACTTCTGTGTATTAGACATTGATTTTTGACATGTAAGCAAATATATTAATTTAGAAAATATTTTTTTAAAATATTGTGTACAAATTGGCTTACATTTTACTGCTTCTTATAATTTGCTTCTTAAGTTATTTATGGGGTTGGCGATACCTTTAAGCGTTTAAGAGTTGCATTGCTGACCTTTATCAAAAAAAAAGTTTATATATTTAATTGAAATATTTAAAAAGTTTCCTACTTTCTAGGCAGATATAAAACCAAAGGCAACAAGTTGATAAGACTTCAGTCAATAAATTAAAAATATAAATTCCTTTTTTTCTGCCAAAAAACCAAAATCATATATTATTAGAAAAGTCACAAATTTTTTCATCAATACCCTTTAAATAAGTAACTGAAAAAAAAAATGAAATCAAGTTAACCAAAGAAAATAAAAGAATCTTTTTCTAACCATAATCTTTCATAACCCTGTTAATTTCATTTACCATTACACAAAAAGAACCGAAAGAAAATTTCCAACCCTTAGAGCAGCAAATTGATAGAAGGAATTTCTTATGTCCAATATACGAAATGGCCGCAACATTTGCAGTTGACTGTGCAGGCAGTTTAATTTGGCTAAAGAAATGTTGGACAAAAACTTTTTGACATTTCGTTATTTATGTGCTTTGGGATATTTAGGCAAAAAGTTTTGCCCGACTAAGCAGTTAATGCGATATTGATTTATTCGCTGGCAGCACCAGCTGCTTTGTGATATATTTTATGCAGCTAATATATATATATAGATACATAAATATATATATATACAGTTATATCTATATATAATTTAAAGAGCTGATCCTTTAAACTTTGTTTTGATTGCAATTCAAAATTAACGCCTAACTGGCCACAGCTTAAGTCCAAGTTTCAAGTTCAAGAATTTGCTGTTTGATATTCAAATATAAAACGGTAGTTTACAGCTAGTAAATACCCTGTATTAACCCTGTAAATACCCTGTATTATATATTTTTATATTTTTCAACTATTTTTTTTATTTATAAAAGAAAGATAAATTTGTATAATAATATAATGCTCTATAATGCTCTATAATCGATAATTATCGATTACTAAATTGAAAAACCTTAATGAATCCAGAAATTTATAGTGAAGAAATATACAAACAAATATAACTAGCTTTATTCTTCGATTAAATTTATTTGTCAGTTTTTAAATTTTTGAAATTCTTTTACAGGGTATTCCTAAAAAAAACTGTAAACGATTAAGCTGTGCGTTTTGCGTAGATACTTTCGGGTGAAAGTTTTCATGAGCTGCCAGACAGCTGAAGCTAAAGATCTCAAATATCAAAGTGCGACAGGCGAAAAAGTTGAAGTTTCTATCAAAAGGCAGCCAAGTTTTCGCGGAAAAACTTGGACTTGCCAACTTGGGCGACAAAAGGCGCGAAAAAAGCTTAAAAAATCTTTTTATTTTCATTTTAGGGGATTCTCAATTTTTTTTTGTTTGTTTCTTGTGAATTTGGGCAAGAGGCAAGAAGTTGTTAATTATTTTAGCTGGACGTTACTTTACTGGCCAAAACAATGAGGCAAACTTTGGTCCAAATCTATGACTGCCAGCGACATTTAAACAAGTTTTTTTTCTTGCACATTCCATTTTGAAGCGAAGTAAACGTTAAACATTAATGGTCATATTTTGGCCAAGCTGCATTTGTTGGCTTAAGTGCTTGGCAAATTGTGTAAGCTTGTAATTTGTAACTGGTGCAGTGGCAGCAACAGCAGGGTGCTACCGTTTGGGGCATGCCACTTGCTGCTGGTTAAAGCCAAAATCCTTTGGTCAGTTGGCAGTCGGCTTGACCGCTAGTTGACCTATTTGCATAATTATTCATTGCGCAGCATTATGGGCATAAATAAAATGATGCTTCAGTGCACAGACACACTCTCTAACAAACACACACACACAAACACACACACACATGTTAGCCCTGTTAGCTGCCAGATAATGCCTTGTAGCGCATAATAAACTCATGTGTGCTCATTTTCCATCGTCTTGTTTGCTGTGTGCTGAGTACTGCGCTTTTTTCTTCTTATTTATTGTTTAACATTTTTTATGGCTGTGGCCAGTTCACTTGCCCCACACATACGAATTTATACAACCAGCTTGCAAGTCCATTACATTTTTAGCAATTTACCACTCAGAATTCAATTGGCAAACCAATTTATTTCCAGCCAATGCATTTTTAAACAATATTCCGCGCATAAGCAATATTTTTTATATAGAGTCCATAATTGTATACTCTAAATAAAAGTTTCGAAAAGACTTTTTAAGATTATATCTAACTTACCTTTATACGTTTTTATTTTTAAATAAGATTCGATTTGGCTGACTTTAGTAATTAAAAATAAACATTTTAGCTGGCATAGAACTTAATCTGAGTTAAACTGTTAAAAGCTATGTAAGTATTTTAATTATGCAACAATCCAAAAAAAAAATTATTTATTTTAAATTTTAATTAATTTTCTTCAATTCACATAAAGAGAAAATCACGTTTCTAATCCAATTCACATCGGGACCTTTAAATTTTAAAAATATTTAATTTTAAAAAAATCTCCAACTAAGCATAAATATGTATATTTAAATATTTAAATTTCGTTTTTTAACACCCATTCAAGGACATGTGCATATTTTGCAGATTTTTGTTTAAGTACGCTCTTAAAATCCAGAAAACAAAAATCTGAAAAAACCGCTTTTAGCTGATGCAATTGTGTGACACAAATTCTTGTCAGCTCTGGCTCAATTCTATTTAAATTCTTCTATACAATGAACAACCGCAAAAGCAGCTTGCGCCAAAATGACGCACAAAGTTTTGTAAAGCTTCAACAGTTCACACAAAACTTGTTTGGCTGCGTGTGTGTGTGTGTGTGTGGTTGGGTATATGTATGTGTCTGGTCTGACGACAACCTTAACACCGAAATACTCAATTAAATAAAGTTTTACTTGAAATTGCATTACATTTATGAACGTGAGTGCGTGTGGCCCTCCATTGCTCTGGTGCCATTTTTATATTGGCCCTACTTCCTTCCAGCTTCTTCCCCCTTCTGGCCTTCGCAGGCCACGCAATTACACACACTTGTGGTCATGTTTTGCAGCTTAAAGAAAAATATTATATTGCACGTTTCATATCTTTATCTGCGTGTGTGTGTGTGTGTGTGTGTGGATATATAAGCCGCAGAAACAAGTACTTATATAACTACAATAAGTGAGCTGCACATTTCGGTTGTCAAGTGCAAATCTTATAAAATGGCATTTTCCGCTTCCGTTTCCGGTTTGCCATCGCGGATTCGTACCTGTGTGCGTGACCTCAGCTCTGTTTAGTGGCCTTGGCAGGTGTTACAATAAAATAGTACTAAAATATGAAATACAATGAAAATATTTCAATTAGCAGATATTTATTTGGATTATAAATCAACATATATTTTTTATTCTAAATTTAACCGCAATGTCATTTAATAATCCTGCTGAAGCTCAATTATTGTAATTGAATTAAATGAATTAATCTCATGGTTTGCTGTTCTTCAATTAATATGCGACATAATGGTCAACATTTCAACTAAATTGCAGAGTGCTGCCAGGAAGCGTATTTGATATGCCAGCCAATTGTCGGTTTTTGAGGTTTGGCAAATATGTATGTAAGCTTTTCAGCTTATAATACCCATAGAATGGCCGTACTTAGTCAAATTGGCGATAAGCTCTCAATACGGCATTAAACAGAGCAACACATGAATATTGTATGCAAATAATATATATCATGTACATTTTCTGCTCTTAAGCCATACGATTTAGGCAAAGAGAAATGAATGTGACGCATGACATTTGCAGCTCTCTCTTGTACCTTCGTGGCTCTGCATTTCTCTTCGAACATATGAAGAGAGCGAAGGTAAACATTTTGTATGTCAAGCGGACAAAGAAGTTAAGTGTTAAGACCATTAGCTCTACATTTGAGACAGCTTAATTTAATTACAACAGCTTTGAAGTTTTCGAAAACAGTATTCATTTTCTGTCTTACCTTAACAAATTATGAAAAATTGTTTGCTCCAACATAGTTTGCTCGCTATATTGATATCTAATGTTTTTTACTAAATTTAATTGTAAACTTCTCAACTAAATTTCAAAGATTTTATTTTTCTTCCAGCTCTTCTATCTTAGTCAAAACTTATCTGATTTGCATAAAGATTCCTTTTTGATAAAGATTTGCTATTTTCATTTAACGAACTTAGGGCTTAAACTTAAAGGCTAACTTTGAAATTATTAAGCTATGGCTGACAAGGCCTAAAGTTCGCAAAGTTTGTTTTTACTTATTAATTTGCCATTTTACATTTACATTTCCAATAATATATTTTGGGGACCATATGATTTTATTTTACTTATGATACACATAAATTATATATAGACATTTTATAAGAAGCTTTTAATCATTTTTCGAATATTATATTTCACTGGCTCTGAAATTGATTAAAATTGTGTTTTTATCCTTTAACCTTTATGTTGATGAGTCAGAACAGTCGCATTAAAATGTAATTGTTTGTATAATTTAATTATTTGTATATTTTAGTATTTTGCATTAAATTGCTCAAGATATTTTATATAGACTTAACCCAATTTTACAGATGCTTCCTCTAATCTTTATGTTTATACCCTTGTCGAGGGTATTATAGCTATGTCAACATATGTGTAAAGTATAGATGAAAATATATGCTTAATTTATTTATTATTTATGACTTATCTGTCTGTCAAAAACCTCGATATTTTTTAATATTTGATGTTTCTGTCAAAACTTTTGCAAGGGTATTTTATGTTCATTCTGAAAAGCCTCGTCTTTCCTGTTTTTATTGTAATTACTTAGGGGCTACATAAATAGCGACTGACTTAACCTGGCATTTGGCGTTTTATGACAGCCGAAAGTGCCTACTTAAGGAATCAAAAGCATAAAAAATAATGTTAATTTCAATATTTGTCGTATTAAAGGCGCATAAAAGTCAAAAGCTGCGCATGTGTGTAACATATTTATGCGAAATAATGGAATTTGTTCATTTGAGCCTGTTAACGTTTTCGTTTTCATGCTTTTTTCTCGTTGTTTTTTTGTGTATTTTTTTTTACTTCTTTTTTACCAGTCGCTTATCGTAAATGCGTGAAATTTAAATAAAACGTGCCTTTATATTTTGGACAGATTGTCGAGCAGCTGCCGCCGGTTGCCGGTGTGATGTGGCTTTAAAACGGCCCTCAATCAGTCAGTCAGTCAGTCCGTCTGTCAGTCGTTGAGTTTTCGCTGCTTGAGTTGAGAGTCACGCACTGAACACACACACACACACACACACACACACACACACACACACACACACACACACACAGATACACAATACGGAGACGCTCACACGGCTTTTCGTATGTTACGCAGGATGCCGACAGATGGCGACACTCTCATACATACACACACACACACACACACGCATATACGGGAAATGTGACAGGATGTCATTTCGCAACGCATCCGAAACATAAACACGTCGCGCTCTGGCTTTGTGCCTCTGAAAATTATGCTGCTAAAAGGCGGCAAATGTTTATATTTCCGTGTCTGTGTGTGTCTGGGTGTGTGTGTGTGTGTGTGTGTGTATGCGTGTGTGCGTGCGAAACTACGAAAAATTTGCATGATAATCTGTCGCATTTCCCTTCCGTAGTTTTATTTAAAATACACGTAATATTCATAATATGACGCAAACGCGTGTTAAATATATGCAAAACTTGTTGAGCTCCATCGGGAAATTGTGACAAGTGGCCATTTTAGCTGCTGTGTTGTGAATTTCGTAAAGTTCTCCAAAAGTTGTTAACGTTTATGAGCTGCTTAAAAAGCATTTGTTAATTTTATTGCCTTTTTTATAAACTGAAAATATTTGCTAGTCATGCAATATTTAATTCAAACCCTTTTTTTCTGACAAGGTACACATTTATTTCAGTTTTATTTGCAACCACAAAAACCGTAAAACTAATTTTGATTTTACTACAATATGCAGTTTAGCTAACTTTTTGGCGGCTTAGCCACAATTCCACAATACACACAATTAATTTTAACTTCGCTCGTAATTCGATTTTTTTTTGTTTTCTGTGTAAATAAACGTAATGTAAATAATAGCCAAATATGTGCTAGGTAATTGAATTAAATTTTAATAAAACCAGCGGCAGGTTCAACATTAATTTACATAAAAGTAAAATATATACAACATGAAATATAAATAAATAAATAGGTAAAAAAATAAAAATAAATATATAAATAATATGATGATGATAATTATGGTTATATATATATATTATAAAAATATAAATATATGCCAATTTACTAAATTTATACTAAACTATTAGCAAATTAACAGAATATCTGAGTTCCTTAACTGATTGCTTTAAATCAATAGATATAAAACAAATTTATTTTCCACAATTTTAATTCAACAATATGTTATTTTCCCCACTGTGCTTCATTCCAAACTTGATTAAAATGCAATCTGCACACAGTTGACAATATGCTTACTTTATTTAACAACGCATCATTAAAACAACTATTTGCATATTAATTATTTGTAATATACAGGTAATATAGGTTACATACTGGCTATAAATGCATAGTCACATCGCCTGATTTAATTAGTTTATTGTACAAAATGTGCAGAGACCACAAAATTAGAGTTTGTCATGAACTTGTGCAACGCGTATGCAAATGCAGCTGTCAAGTCCATATAATTAGAACAGAAAGCAAAATATCAAGTTACGAGTGAGGTAAGAAAAGCACTGAATTCTGTGTGTGTGTGGTGTGTGTGTGGGGGTGTGTCTGTGTGTGTTCCGTGCTCCAGTTAGTAAATACAAAGTACAAATTGCACAAATAATGATACAGTTTGCAAACTTTCGCTGATGTTGCCACATGTGCTGATGTTGCATGTTGCTCCAAAGCCTAAAAACAACAGCAAGTATGTGCACTGTACAGACCCTGTGGCAAATACAGTCTGTCATTTGGCTTATTGATTTTTGCATGCAGCGTCTGCCGCTGTGAGCGCGTCTTAAAGTTTTTGCTTCACAGGCAACAATAGCAGTAAAAAACCAAAATCTGCCCGAAGGTGAACGGAAATTCAGTACGCTTTCTGCAAGCTTATTAAAATCCTGCCTTGAAATAGAATACAAAAGTTCGTATGCAATTGCTATGAATATATATATATATTAGTTGACTTGAAAGTAATATTAAAGATTTTTGTAAAAATTGTATACCTTAAAATTTAGTAATAAAATTTAATGATTTTCTTAAGCTTTATCAAGTGTGCTAAAAAATAATTAACAAATAATAATTTAAATGTTAAAACCAATTTAAGGAATACCAAAAATTTGATTTCGTTGGAGTTTGTACACATAATTTATTTATTAAGTTTTTATTCAATTACGTTTATTTTAAAAGCAAGTAAAAAGTATTTCTGATATACCTTTAGTGCGGAAATTCTTGCCATGGTTCTATATACAAAATGTTTATAGTCCTTAGGCTTTGTTGAATTTAATAATATAAATATGTAATAGATATTCATTATAAGCTCCTCGTTCGAATTTACATACAAGTGCTGGCAAAATTCTAATGCCCTCTGCCATACACTCCCCGAATGTGTCGATGAAAAGTTTCTCGGGCCAAACTTGTGGCACCCAGAGGGGCATTCATGTTGCATGGCAAATAAATTTAATAAGCGCCTCAAGTGAGATGGCCACCCCGAAAGTTCTTATGCAACTTGTTGGCGGGCAGAAGGCTGGCGACAAGTTTAGTAAATTTTTTGGGCCAAGTGAATGGCCGTAATTAACTGTTATAGGCCAATGCGAAATGTGTGTGGCATGCAACGAACATAAAGGGACATTGGGTGTGGTTGGTTGTCCGGTTTGTAGTCTGCTGACTGCGCCAGCTTATTTATGACCACTTTATGGCCACATTGCAGACCTATTAACAATGTGCAGTCAAATTTAATTTTTAGCTACAGCATTGACCAGCACAGCAAACACAAGAAATAATAGCGAAAGAGCGTGTGTGTTTGTGTGTGTGTGTGCTCGAGGTGGAGAGAGCGGCAGCAAAACATATAAAAAGTGCAAATTTATGTGACAGCATTTGAAATTTATTTGCTGCAACATTTCCATGGCGGCTGCGCCGACGATTTGTGTCTGCTGTGCTACAGTTGCTGTTGCAGCAACACAAAATAAAGTTCCATTGACCCATATAGTGGCAAGACACGAATAGGACAATGCTCAGACGCCCCGTGGTGTGGCAAGTGGCCATGCATGCAAAGTTTGTTCCTAGGCTAAAAAGGCAGCCAGCAAATGCGCAGACGATTAGTGCGCCATTAGTGTGTGTGTGTGTGTGTGTGTATGATACGCACATACAAACTGTGGCTGTGGCTGTGCTGTTATTTACTGTTATTTGTTTAGCCGGTTTCCTGTTTATTTTTCGGCTTATTTGTTGCCATTGTTGGCTGTCATTGTTATTACTGCCACTGTTGTCGTGGACCAGTTTATGGTGCACTTGCGCCAACGTCACAAAATGAAATATTTAAGTGCGCATTAGCCGCATGCCCCATTTACCGCCAATGCCCAACGCATCGGCCCCCAACTCCATACCCTCTAAAAACACACACACACACACATATATGGAACGCTACCCTGCTCTATATCCACTCGAGTAATTGCAAAAATTACCACAAGCACTGCAAGAGGCAGCATTCCAAATGAATGAATGAGAATTGCAATGATTTCTGTAGAGCCCAAGGCGGGGAGGGGAGGCTGTTGCGATATGGGCAACCCATATGATGGGTAAAAACCCGGTCATATGCTGATTTCAATTGATTCTTGCTTTGTGGCTGCTGTGTGCTTCGTTAACGTTGCAATGTCGGCCATGGTTTTGGCTCTGGTCAGGTGCTGCACGCATGTACGAGCAAGTTGCATTGCAATCACACACACACACACACACACACACGCACACAATTACCCGCACAAAGGCATATTTTAAATGCCGCAATTCATTTGACCACAAACTGAACAACAACAGCATTTTTTAGATTCCATATCCTTTTCATATAACAACAACTCCTACGTCTCTCTACTAAGATTGTTATTAACTACTAGAGTCAAACTGTTCTGGATCACCGATCATGTAGCTAAAAAAAATATAGCTGGGATGCTAGTTTTGTCAAAATTTTTCAAATTTGGTCAAAATTTCGAATGCCAATTAAAAGTCCTCATCCGCACGAGTCTTAAAAGACGCCAAAAGCTTAAAGATTATTTCGATAAAAAAGTTTTTTTTGGGAGAATGTACATATGTAGAAAATATGAATATATAGGACTATACTTAGATAGAACGTTGAATCTTTTGAATGGAGTACCTGTTATTAGTTTGTAGCTTTTAGGAACTGTTGCTTAAAATGTGATTATGTGTGGTTTATGTTTTTTTAATCATTATCCTTCTTAAATTTCATGGATTCCTAATATTTCTAGGAGAAAAACCGATATTTATTTCATATGTAAGAAATTAATAATTGTTAGTTTTTTCTAGGAGAAAAAGATTTTTTTCCATATTTCATTTGTAAGCAATTATTAAGTTAGTAGGTTGTAAAATGTTAGCAGCTTTTATCTCCTTACTTGAATAGCATTACTTGCTATTCTACAATCAGATCAATTTTGTATTTCATAGAAACTTTGAAGCTCGTAAGCTATCTGCTTCAGGCCCTTGACGTTACTTTCTGTCTCCTTTATTATGAAACCCCTTTTTTTTTGGATATTTTAAGGGCTACAACTTAACAAAAACAGTTGCCAAAGTGCTGGCCAACACTGTGAGTGCACTTCAAACAATAAACGAACGTAGCACTGAAGCATTTTTATTTTATAGTTGTTTTTTTTTTTCATTTCTTTTTTTGGAACTCGAACTTTGTGAAAATGTACTCATATTTATATTTAAACTCAACCTTTTGGCCTTTTCGTAGCCTCATTCGAATGCTCATATACAGTTGAAGCACTTGTGGCCGGAAATTCGAGAATAACTAAAATATGAAACTTGTGCACTCTTGAAAATATACCATGAATTTAACTTGGCATTTATTGCATTCATTTAGAAAAGACAGTTGCACTTTTTGTTTTTTTTTTTTTATCAATTGCGGACAGAATTGACAAAGGTGTGCGAATATATACTTGCGAGATTTCAAAGTCTCATAACTTTCTCAAAACTAAATCGCTGTTATATATTTTCATCACGGCTTGACGCCTAAATTGATTTTTTATTTACTTTGAGTGGACTTCAAACAATAAACGAACAAAGCAATTTTTGTTTGTTTTATTTATATATTTTTTTATTTTTGTTAAGGTACTTATTACAGTGAAACTTTGCACAAATGTACTTACATTTATAATTAAACTCAACATTTGGTTTTTTGACAGCCTCATATTCGGTTGGAGCACTTGTGGTCAGTATTTTAGAAAATTGGTGCAGACCCAAAGAGATGCCAAGAGCTTAACTTAATTGGCTTGCGATTCATTAATTGCATTAATTTGAAAATGCAAAATTCAAATTTAATTAACATATATAAACACACACACACGTTGGCTCCGAACAAAGGCATTTGCGTCGCGCATAATTTGCGTTGCAAATTGAAATAGTTTGGGGTAGTAAAATTATGCGTGCAGCTCACGTTTTGCCTTACGCAAAACAAAAATATTAAAAGTTGTTTCAGCTTATGATGTGTGCGGTAAATGAAGTGAAAGTTTGTTTAATTTTCGGATTAGAAACATATTTTCTGTTATTAAAGAAAAAGAAACATATTTTCACTTATATTGAGAGTGCTTTTCCTATATAAACTTGAAGTGGTCACAGTGGTCTCACTAGTTTATACAGATTAGTAAATATATATAAAAATAAAATAAATAAAATCTACACTTTCATTTTTCAGAAACACATTTGTGATTTATTAGTTTTCGAATGAACACATCCCAGTTTTTCAAACCGACTTTTAAGTTATCTTAATGTATTCATTCCATTAGCTCAATCACATTAAAAGCTTTCACTCGGATTTTCAAAATGTTCAAACATTGACGTCTTAAAATATTTAATAAATAATGTGCAAAGAGTTCACAAAATCGATCAGCATCAACAGTTTCAACTGTTTTCTTTTGTATAAAAGCTGCCCATTGAAACGAACATTTTGTTTAATTAAAGTACAATATGAAATGTGCCAGCTGACTGCACAAATCTAACGAGGTTTTCTCTTTTTTTTGGAGGGGTTATTACTATTTTCTACTTATTTTGTTTGACATTTGTGTAGCGACACGTAAAAAATGGGGAACAATGAGGAAATCTTGGCTTCGAGTTGATAGTTCGACGGCTTGAATTAATACAGCACACTGAGCAGCTGTAATTGGGGGAAGAAAACCGAAAAGTGGAAGCCCAGAATAGAACGAATTTAATCAATATGTGTGAAATAAGAAACGATAAATGCAATTATAAGTAACTTTAAGCTGGCAAAAGCAACGTTAAGCAGTCCTATTTGGGGTTGACCTATAATTGAAATGCCAGTTGCCGATGGCAGATGTTGTTTGTGTGTGCGTGTAAACGAATTTATAGCATACATTTGAGAGCAAGCGCATTATAAATTGATGCTGCTGCCGATTTGTTGTGTCCCATTGCATTGACAACGAGCAGAAAAATCAATTTGTTGCTATCAAAACGTTGCAGGCTTCTGCTGTGTGCGCGACAATTGATCGATTTGTTGGTATTTGCCAAGCAATTGAAATCTTTCGCTAGCTGCAGCTGGTAAAAAATGGCAATAATTGCAGCACTCGACTAAGCTGACGTCGCAGTTAATAAGGCTTACTTAGCTAAGTGGCGCAAATATGCGCTGGCACATGCGGCGTATGCGTGATTTAATGTTTACCTTTTTGTTTCGATTTAAATGGGCTGTCACACACACACAGTTTAGTTGTTGCTCGGAGATAGTGGCGCCATAAAGTTTAAAGACAAATGTGCTGATTATAACGATAGCACTTGATTAACGTGGAAGCTGTTATGCAAATGAGCCGCCGCACGCACAAACAGGCAAAAAGGTGTCGCTCACTTGACAGCCCTAATGAAGCCAAAAACCAAAAACAAAGGCCAAAAGCAAAAGCAAAAGCAAAAGCGAAAGCAAAGCCATTGTCGATGGCAATGTCGGCCGACAGCGGCCGCTGTCAGCGAAGAAACCGCTAACACAATCACGAAAGCAAATAAGCAAACAGGCAAACAGTTAGTCAGACAGGTCCCCACATCCGCAAAAAGTCAGTTACAGTTTGACACACAGACAGACAAGCTGAGACAACAAATTTGGTTTTTGGCATTTTTGTTTGGCCATGTTTTGTGCTTGTGCATTGTGTGCTCCGCTGCTTTTTGGCCTAATTAAAACGCTTGGGACTGTCAATTGGCTGATTTAGGTCTAGTTATAGAAGTTGCTTTTAAGCCGCTTTAATTAGCCATATCTTTTGGCTGGTTCGCTTCTGGCCATGCCGTAAATGACTATACAAATTTACGCTGCATATTTCCGGGTGGCGCAGTTTCAGCATTTTGTTATTGTAAAATTACGCCAGCATTCATAAGCTGCGGCCAAACAAACAGATAGACGGATAGACAGACAGACGGACAGACGGACGGATACTGCGCACAGTGACAGAGAACTGACAGTCAGACAATTGCGGCTGCTTCTGGCGCGGCCTTTTATATTTGCCTTTGTATTGCCGCCGTTGCCGCAGACAACAGCGTAAAGTATCATTAATAAAAAAATAATGCCACAAGAAGAATAGCGCATGGCAAACATGTACAAACACACACACACACACCCACACACACACACACACCCACACACACACACAAAAGCGAACTGCCGCAGTGCCAACAACAACAGCAACAACAATAACAAGAGCAACAACAAGAGAACGTCTCTAATTGAATTTCTTATGGTCCATTAACTGTCAGTCCAGAAATCCGCAGACTCAGTGCAAGGATAAGAGATGTGTGGGGGGGAACTTGACGCGGGACTTGGTGGTTCAAGGTATGATACTTATATAACACAAACTGAATGAGTAAGCAACGAAAATGTAAACGTGACAGTTTTTAACAATATTTAAGATGTCAGCATGATATATCGTTTAATTTATGTATTCTATATGTAGTGTGTGTCTGTGTGTGTGTGTGTGTGTGTGTGTGTGTGGCAACTGTCCTGCGAGAGAGATAAATTTAATAAAAACGTTTTGTAAGTTACTTTTTTCCATTTTTTTTGTATATATATAAATGCCTAAGTGATATTTTGTGTTTGAGCACTTTTTGGCATGCTATCTATAATTAGCTTAAAGATGAGTTCGGAACTCGACATTTGCATACAAATCAACAGCGAGAAATTTAATTTGTCAATTGCCATTAAATAACGCGACTTATGAAAAGAGATTAATCTAATTTGAAGTACTCTAAATTTACTAAATTTAGGTTTTAACTTTATTATTACTGAATAATAATAATGTAAAATAATATATTCTAAATGAAAGTACATCTGAAATTATAGAGGGATTTCACTAATAAATGATTACATAAAACCAAGTTTAGTTATATTAAATTAAGTTAACGAATTTTTTAAGCTTTATGTTTTAAATATTTTATTAAATATTGCGGAAATTGTATTGAAAAGCACGCTTTATTCATAAATGTGTTTTATAAGCATATTTATAAATAGTCTATAACAATTTTTTATTATTTTACCAATTTAATTAAGTTATATTTAATAGCAAAGTGAATGAAATAGACCTTTTTAAATTATAATTGATAAAAAATGAGCTGATACACTTAAAAATAATATTGGGTAACTCTATTTATATTTTGGATGCATTTCAATCCATTTTAAATCATATTTGTAAATACCAATTGGGAAATTAAAATTTATGTTTATTTTACAATATATTTTACGCGCATCTTCAACAAGTCAAATGGGTATTTGAGCTTTAGACTGTAAAACATGCAATTCGCAGGCTGGTTTTTGTATATTGCAATGTTTTTCTTTTGCTGCGCAAGCGATTTACAATTTTCCGCTTCGACTATTCAATATCGGGGCAGCAGTAGCTGCTAAATAAAATAAAGGAAACTGCTGCTGCCAGAAAGAGAGACAGAAAGAGACAGAGATAAAAGGTGGCTAAAAGAAGGTAATGCAGGTAACTGAATGGCGCTGGCCGTCGGCTTCCTCATCCGGTGACTGCTGACTTATTTATGCAAATATTTGTAGCATTCCCATCCGCTTTGGGCCGCTTTATTTTATTTTGTATATTTCCCTCTTTATTTTTTTTTAAATATATATTTAAAATATTTGATGAATGAGTGCTTCAGCTATTTGCTGGAGAATTTTTAAATGTTTAAGCTACCTTTGGAAGTTAGCGTCTAAAATTGAGTAATTTTGCTCATTTGATTTTGCATGCGCCCGAATTGCTTGCAACATGCAGTGGCACGCTGCCGTCCAGCAATAATGAGTCATTAGTGGCAATTACGATTTAGCAACTGACAACCGGATACGCCTTTATTCCATTTGCCCATTTCGAGACAGTTGCCTGGCAACGGGCATTCAATTGCTGCGCTGCCTACGCGGCGTATGTGTAATGTACTTTGATTGTGCGGCAAGTCCACTGTGCAGACTTTAGGTGCACTGTGTGTGTGTTTTCGTGTGTGACATTCAACTGTTAGTTTTTTTTTTTTTTTTTTTTTTTTGGGAGAACTGCAATTTGAGTACGCTAGTACTTATCAGAAAACGCGCAATGTAGAAATCTTTTCTTTCTTTCTTCATTTTTTTTGCCACTAGTTGCGTTCTGGAATTCGCGCACTAAACCCCTGAACAACTGTATGCCAGACACGTACAGCTTTTATATTCCTGTTTCTGCTGTTGTTCTTGTTGTTGTTGTTGTTGCCGCCTGTGGGGCTCAGTGTCAATGGCAAGTGCTGAGCTCTGGCACCCCGGAGCATAGTTAATAATAATTGCTTGCTTGGCATTGAACATGAACCTTCATCAATTTGGGATTACGACTAAAGCCTACCTACCATTTTCGGTGGGTTTATTAAAATTGTCACGTTCTTTGTTACTGCAGCCAAATAAATGTATTTAGCTGTCCAGTTAGTTCAGTTTAGTTTGGTTTAAAATGAAGAAAAGAAAAAGAAAAATTCCCCAAGTCGACGGCGAAAAGTTTTCTGCACAAATGAGTTGTTTGCTCATGTGCCGCTCCAGTGACTAGCTAATTAGCTTAGTGCGAGAGCGAAGCACTTTGAGTTATTCGTTGTGTTTGGCCTTTGGACTTACGCTTTAATAAATAATTATTTCAGTTTGGCAGCGGCTTTTGATGTTGCCTTTAGCCAAATACTTGGCAACCGAAAGAGCATATAATAAGCATACGCTAAAGTTCCGCAATTTGTTTGCGCCAGCAAAACGTTGTTGTTTTAATTTTTTTTTCCTACTTTGATTTGTGGTTTAATAAGCTACTTTTTTATATGAGATTTTATTATATAATTAGAGTGTCTTCTTTTAAATCCTTTAAAGATTTACTTAGTTCTTAAACTAGTTTTTAATCTGAAAGTTGAATTGCTGGCGAATCACGGTCGAAATGCTGGTGAAATTGTTTTTCAAAAGTTTTGCTTTCCCAATGTTAAGTCAAAGTAATCAGGCATGACTTTCATTAAAAGCATGCGTACTTAATTAATTTCAATTAGCACACACACACACATATGTATAGAGGCACACAGTTCATTGGCTGGTTTCATGTTGCCGAGTTTTTTTCAATAGGCGGCAACTAATTTTGTTTTTCACTTTTTTGCATTTTATGCTGAATATGCACAGAACTTTGATGAAGCGCAAATTGATTGCGCTCTCCGCACGTATCCTGTCAGTCACTATTTATGTACTGTCTGTGTATGTATTTGTACGTTTGTGTGAGTGTGTTTATGTGTGCGTACGCTTGTTTTTGATATTAAAATTCCTTGTTGAAAACAATTTAAAATATTCTATAGCATACTCTGCGGCGCCTCCTGCATGCTACTGCATGCCATTTGCATGTGAGCTCGTAAGTAGTTCTTGCTCTCTATCCTGTGTAGAAGTTGGGGTTTGTTGCTTTTTCACTTTTGCAAGTCGATTCTCTGGAGCACTGCCTGAGCATTTTTATGTGCAAACAAATAACTCTGTGGTCACATACGAGATATAGAGATACAGATACGCTACGATTACATATAAGTGTGTGTATTGCTTTTCTTTTACCGCTGCCACGAGCTGTGCTTTTCTTTCACTGTTTTCTTTTTTTTTACAAGTGCAATAAACTTGCCTTGACTTTGATTGACAGCGTTGGGGTTTTCAGTCGCATGCCACAGTCATCGTGTACGAGTTGTAACAAGAATGAACGGGTTATTTGGCGAGACCGTTGTTTAAATGCCCTTGCAAGCAGTTAGATACTTTATTTATTATTTTCTTAGCATTAGAAATTATACATTGATATTTTTTTAATTTGTCCGGAGTGCCAAAAATTTTAAACTAATCTTCTTTAAAAATATAAACAAAAAGATTATTAATTTCCGTTTCCCCGTTTGTGTCACTTGCTTGGTAGATCGATAAATTCTCTTGGGCTATATTAATACCCAAATAATGAATTGCTTATATTCAATTATTCTTTGCTTTAACATCAAACTGAGTTTTAAATTAAATATGAATTTAAAACATATAATATCTTTAACTTTACTACAAACCAAAATTCTAATTGGTTTTGAATTTCAGTTATTTCTTTAAATTTTGAAAATAAATTTCAAGTAGCTCTGCCATGGCACATAATTAATGTTAATATATTTATGAACTGGCTGTACACACAGATACCGATTCAGAATACAATTGTTCAACTCAGTTTCAGCTCTTGCATAATCATATGCAAATTCTAATTACAGTCTATACGTGTATCGTTTGAAATTTTGAAATACTGATGCTCCGTATAGGCAACATGCATTGTTCATTTTATGCAAATTTAATGCTCGAGTAATAGAAGTACCAATGTTCAGAGCTGGTTTTATAATAGACTCTGCTGTACGATATAACATAACGACCCCATATAAATAATTGAAAAACAATTAGCAATATTTTTTTTTTTTGCATATAATTGTTTGGGAATTTTTTGTGTGTATTGAATAAATAAAATTTAAAATTATTTATAGCTTGTTTTCATGTTATTCTCTTTTGATAGCAGTTAAAGCAATTCTAATTACTCATATGTTGTGACAAATTGAATTTTCTATTACTCCTGTGGCTGCACTTGAACAGCTTCGTCTGGCCACAGCAGACGAGAACTGTGGCCCTTGGGGGCAATTGGGCCACTGATGAGGGTCCAGATTTGTGGGCTTCAAAACGCTTACAAATGTAACTTGTGGCCAAGGGTCGATATAGAAGCTAACCTGCTGCTATGCTATGCCCAGTTAGTGGGACTTGACGGGCAGCCTTAAATCAAAATCAATTTTGTGTGAATTGTGCATATTTTGATTGAGTTTGCAACACTGACAGACAGACAGTGCGGTTGACCCCACTGAGAACTGCAATAGACGGCTCGATAGGCAGGCTTCAAAATTATTTATATGCAGGTAGGGTACAACAGAGAGGGGTCCGTAATATTTATTAAATTACTCGTCAGTAATTTCGATGACAAATGGAAATAGTTTAGCTTAAAGCTAAAATGCTCGCACAATTTGAATTTTTACTTACTACTTTTGGTTAAACTATTCCAAGTTCAAATTCTCTAGATACAATGGTGGATATAAATGTTTACAGTCATTACTCAAACCCAATATGTTCTTTTTACATTAAGAACGCATATAGAAAATAGCGTTGTTCTTGAAACTTTTGTGAATTACATTTGCATAAAAAGATTTTTTAATAAGACAACAAAAAGCTTTATAAAAATTCTTATAATAAAGTGAATAAGTGAAAGTACTTTGGAGGTAGGCATAGCGAATACTTTAATTATTTGTTTACATTATTTTTGCATTTGCATTTTTTTTCTTCTGCTGCTTAAAGAGTCAGTTGTGGTCCGATTAAATCACTTATGTGAGTCAACAGCAACAGTAACAACAACAACAACAATAAAGAGAACAACGTTGGTGACATGGGGCAAAACTCTCAACACTCGACGAAACAACAAACAATTGCGAATGCCATCAAAAGTTACTCGAAAGTTCAAAAGTTGGTCAAGCATTTTGCAAATAGCCAGCCCGAGAGCCCGACAGCAATGCGATTTGAAGTATCCACCGCCCGCTTGGGCCCATCGGCCCATCATCATCAGTTAGCCCGGTTTTTTTTTCTACGGGCCAAGTGCTTTATTACTTATTCAAGTTCTCATTCAAAAGTTTTCATTAACTGGGCAGCGGATATAAAGCTAGCACAGCCTCAGGTATGTGTGCTAATTGTTGAAGAGAAAATAGCAAATTTAATAAGTTTTTGAACAGTTCCTCGAGTTGCCATTTCCACGCAGCCGGCCCGGAACGAGGTGCTCAAGGGTGAGCGGGGGGTTTTTGTTCAAGTATTTTTACAAAAGTGCCTTTCAGTGCACACAAAATGCCGGATATTAAGTTATCTATGCAATTCAAATGCATAAAAGCCCTGCTGAAGTATCTGGTTAGTTGGATATCATATATAAAAAGGCATTAAAATTTATTAAAATATATTTCAATTGTTGGCTATTTTTTTTGCTGCCGCACCATCTGGTTTTAACCGTTTGTTACTTTTTGGTATTACATTCAGAATAAATTTGGGTTGTTAAAAAAAAGTTACATTTAAAGTCGAATATATATTTGTATAATTTTAAAAGCTTTCATAATTAATGCAAATAATTAATTATGTTGCTGCACGTTTGCAATTTCATTAATTGCGCGTTTATTAATGTCAACAATAAACAACAAACAACATGCTACAGCAACACTAACAACACTCAACAAGAACAACAACAACAACTCAAAAGCGCATAATTAATGCCACGAAATGTGCATAAATTCAAAATGTGCTCCAAAAGCCAACGGCAAACAGTCTAGCATAAAACAGACGAGCTAAATGGGTGTGTGTGGAATGGAATGTACATATACAAAAGGTCAGGTGTGTGTGTGTCCCTGGGAGTGATAAATACTGGCTGCCATATGTGCATAAAGGATTTAAGTTTTAAGTCTGTCGCTTTATTAATTAGCATGTTGCATACTTTCAGGGGTACGCGAAGCTCGCATAAATCAAGCGTATTACACAAAAATGCGTAATTTAAACATTAAAATTAACAAATAAAATATATGTGACTAAATTACAAAACGCGCTGAGTCAACAGCTGTTGCCAACTCAAATTTAGTACAATCAAAATCCCATATTTATATGCCAGAAACATAAACAAGAGTGTCCTTGACTAGGCGATACCCTATATCCAGCTGAGTAGCTAATTCTTGTCTAATTCTTAGTGCTACAAAATTCTATGAAAAAGTCTTCTGTTAAACACATTTTTACAAAACCATTATACCCTTTTTACAAATTTACAATGGGAAAAAGTAAAAAATATGAAAATAAAATGTAATCAGTAGGTAAGCATGTGTGTGTGTGTGTGTGCGTTTTTGTGGGTACGCAAATCGTGTGTATAAACAAGAGATTTTATTGTACTCAATTTTAAAGGAAAAATAATTTGATTTGTGCCATAAGCAAAATGTACAATTGGCAAATGGAAATGAACAAACATAACATGTTGAAACTTATGAATTTCTGTTTTGTTTATGATTGGGGTTACCTTGATCAAATTAGAAACAAATATATGTAAAATATATTTCCGAAATTATACCGTATATATACGTAGACAGCAGGTATATATAAATTTTTTATCAGTATTAACAGAACTTTGTGACTATTTTTAGAAACATTTTTATCTCACGGCAAATTTAAGCGGTATTATACGTTCCGGTATACTTTAAGCGGATTATGTATTTTTTACAGTTGCCGATTTCTGCAAATTTAAAACGAAAACTTATTTTGAAGCTGTACTTATTTGAGCTTATGACAGACAAAATAGTTGATTTTTTTTGTTTTGATATTTGTTTTATTTTAATATTTTGTGTACGAATAAAGAATATTTTACAATTTGCGAACAGCTGACCACATTTGGCTTCTTTTGTCTCCAATAATTTTTGGTATTTGTAAATGTTAAAGAATCTTAGCCAATAAAAAGCTTTTTGTATTTTATGTAAAATTGTATTTGATTTCATTGATATAATTTTCTTTCATCCATAGGAATTTTGTTTGTGAATAAAAAAATAAAATAACAATTTTGAACGTTTTCTTTATAATCGGCACATGTTGTTCATGTTGTAAAATGATTTAAAATATATGATAATTTTTGAGCATTAGATGCTTTCCATTTGCGATTAAAAAAGCTAAGCAACGCCCATTTTTTTTTACATTTCCTAGAAAAACATCTGTTTGACATTTAATTTTAATTGGTATTTATTTTTCATATTTCTCTCTGGTGTAAATTTGAAGCAACAAAAAATAAATTAACAAATAACAGCCTAAAGTCAACCACAGAATTCAACTGAACTAGCTGACAAATTGATACTGGTTGCATTTTCAAGAACATTTTCTACAACCAATTTGCTTTCATTAGGCAAACAACGAGCGGGGAACGTTGTACGCTGAGCGTGTCATTTTCATGTTGGGGGTATTAAATTAGTACACCCCGAAGTACACCTAAGATGTAATAGAGATTTACGGAGCGGACAATAAAGCGCACACAGAATGGAGTGCTCATGACATCAAAAGCGATTGCACCCTGGATACAATTGCCGTAGACAAAGCCAAATTGGACAACTTTATGCTAAGTTTTATGGTTAGACATTTGGCATTTGAGCAGCTTTCTTTGCCATTATGTTGTGTCGTAAAAAAGTTGTGATTGTATTGGTCTGTTTGTATGGGTGTATTTGTGTGTGTGTGTGTGGGTGGCATGTGTCAAAGTCGGGGCTAATTAAGAAGTGCTAATGAAAAATCCAACATACATTTGAAGTTTACCAAAAACTTTTGGGCCATGTCCATGCAAGATGTAACATATTTTCTTTATACGAGAGCGTTTTGCATGTGTGCGTCAAGTTTTTAATTAAATAAAGTCGTTTGCCTTTGTTTTTGCCTGTTGCAAGTTTGCCCTTTGCAGGTTCGTTTTTGTTATTTTCTCTCTCTCTTTCTCTTTCTCTCTTGTTTTTTCTTGTTTCTTGTGTTGTGTCTTTTGAGCAGCTGCAAGAACTTCAGGAAACTAAAATTAAGTCAGAAAATTTTTAAGTTGCAACTTGGTTTTAACATTTAATGCATGGCATAACATGCCTGGAAAAGTATCTTAAAGATACTTTTTAAAAATAAGCTTAAAGCTTGCGACAGCTGGATTAACTAGAGCTCATCAAAAACACACAATGAGTACAATGAGACATAAAAACTAAATGAAAATAAAACAGAGCAAATGCAAAAAGGCGAAATAAACAGAGAAAACTAATAACAAAATACAAACAATTTGTGGCCATATAAATTTGTATGTATGTGTGTGTTCGTGTGCGTCTCTGGTTATTTTTAGGGGGAGCCACTGGACTGGGCCGAGTAACTGTAACAGCAGTCTGCAGGTGGCCGGGAACGCAGTTGGGCTTGAAAAGATAGGTAAACAAAATCACGTTGGGTAAATATTATTCCGTTTGCACCGACTCATGAGCCCTGCGACAGAGCCCAGTCGCTGTGGCACTCACTTTGGGGATTTGTTTGGTTTTATTTTCCAGTCGCTGTTGTTTTGCGTTTTTAGAAAACAAATTTCAATTTTAATATTTCGGCATTTTGTTGTTGATTGTTATGTGTGTTTTTTTTGTGCTTTTCTCCTTTGTTGTTTCGTCTTTGTTTACATCAAAAGCAGCAAATGATAAAATACGCGCGGGAATAAAGTGACAAGTTTTCTTTTTATAGCTACAAGAAAATTGGAAAACAATTGTCACAAATAAATGGCAAAAAGCGAAGTTGTCGACCTTTCAATTTATAAAAAGGGCTGAATTTAAAACGATTTTTTTTTCAATATATACAATTTTCTTGTAACTCATCCAATGGATGTAATTTGATTTATTTTGTAGATTTTTGGTATATGATTTTGGCAATTATTTACATCAGATAATATGCTAACAAATTGTATTTTATTATTGCCAAAATTGTTATAAATTCCGTAAATTCAGCAAAATCGATGCCTCTGTTTGTGTATGTGTGTGTGTGTTATTGTATGTCTCGTAAATCTAAAATCAAAACTCAAAAATATGTACACGAGCATTCTTCATGTCAATAACTTGCTAGAGCACGTTTCTTTTGACAATGCGTACAACGTACAATGTTTTGTCATATTGACAATTTTTGCACAGCTTCGTGCTTCCACAGATACGATTTTTGTGAGTGTGTTTGTGTGACTACAGAAAGGACATTTTACTGTCCGGTCATAAGTAATATTTTGGTATGCCAGCTTGAATTCTGTCAAGCATCTGTCAGACGACTGCATTGTCTGTTCCTGCCCCACACCCAACCCCCACCCTTGCCGCACCAACAATTGATGCGCCTCCAGCTGCAGTTGCCCCATTCAATTGTCACTTGAATTCCGAGCACACGTGTGCGCTATCTTCAGTTTTACAAGGCAACAGACTGTGCACAACTAATACATACCAAAATTTCTGACAGATTTTTTATATTTCTTCTTTATTTAGTTTTGAATGTGAATTTTTGGTGCATACAATTTGCGATATTCATGAATTTAAACCATATAAGGACTTACATAGGAAAATATATAGGAAATATAATATAATAATAATCAAAATAAAATAGCCATAAAAATTAACTAAAACAAAAACAATATTAAATTGTGTCAAAATTTAACATTAAATAAATATGCATTCATGGCAACCTAATACATTCTTTTGCTCATAATTGGATAAATAATAATAATTTATTTTGCAATTAATGTTACATATTTTGCATTAATTACATTCAATAATGTTAAATTTTTTTTCATCAATATTTTAGTAAATCGATATTTGGTGTATATTTATTGAAATTGACATTAATATGCAGCAATGGTTTGTGCTTGATTGAAGCCAGAAAGTCTCAACATTAGGATATCATTTCGATTTACATTGTGATATTACTTTGGCGCTCAATACACTAAGCGCATTACACATACGCGCCGTATGCCCAAGGGATATTTGTTACAGAGACGAAGCTGATGCTCCACTACAGCTGGCACATTCAGTTGATTCGCTTAGCTCGTAAAGCAGACTCATATAGATCTAATGCCATGTAAAATGCTTTCAAAATACCACATGCAGCAGCAAATAACAATACCAACATCTAAGTAAGCTGCGAGAAGTGAAGCAAACTGTAGGAGCAAAAGAAGACGAAGAAGAAGAAGCAATGTAAGTGAGTAAAATCCTTTGGCGCCTTACTTTCATTTTGATGGCCTCGATTGCTTCGTCGCCTTCGTTGCCAAGGACTGCAAAATAAAGTGCAAAAGTGTAAACTCGTAACTGAAATGGTTTTGCGGCTTAAAACGCATGTCGCTACAATTAAGTGAGACAGCTTTGGTTTTGGTTTACTTTGGGTTTCAGTTGCACATCTTATGCTTTTGCCTAGTTTCATTCAGGCTGACTTGAGTAATTCAAGACTCGATAGCATTTGACTGTTAATTTTCAGTTGCCTTTAATATTTTATGTGCACAGACGAGACCAGACCGCCCAGACCAAGCACCCATTTTGCTAGCTGACACCATAAATCAGCTGCCAGCTGGTTTTTGAGTTCACTCTTTGCTGTTCACGGCCCAAACGGGCAACCAAGCAACCAGCCAACAAGCAACAAATTGCTGGTCTGCGGCTAGTTGATAAATATACTCGACTTGCTTCACTTGTTAACGAAACTAACTGTGCCTCTATGCAGTGCCAAGATGCTGGTGTATCTATCTACGTTATCAGCTGCCTTAATTATAACGAACTTTGCTGCGACATCAAACATCAATTTTGGTCAACAGAAATATGCCAAGCGTGGGCTACGCTTGACAGGCTCCACGCAAATCGAAATATACCCAACCTATTCCGGAAATTTATACGCAGCAGGAGCATTTTTTACAAAAATTGAAATAGTTTTTATTTAAAAATTTGTAAAGTGTTCTAGTATTTCAACTTATATTATTAAAGTTTTGTCATTATTTTCTGTTACTTAAAGCTACATTTAATCCGGTTCACTGAATACTGCAACACATTTAAAATTTGTTGCATTTATTTTTACTCTGAAGCACTTTTGAGCTCACTGTAAATTGTAAAGCATATTAAAAAGTTTTTAAATGAATTTATACATTTTTATTTTAGCAACTAAACTTTTAAGCCGGTTCACTGGCTAACTGAACTTATTTAAATTATTGCTCACATATAAAATACGTCTTATAAAATAATTTTAATTATTTAATTATTATTTTAATATCAACTATTATGAAAAAAGGAAAATAATAAATCTAATAAAGAGCTGTGATTTTGAAGAAATGCAAAACACATTTATTTAAATATTTATGTATATATTCTTATATTATACAATTAATATAGATGAAACATACTATTACCGCACATTCTGGTCTTTAAAGCAAAAGATTTTTATACTAAAATTGCAATGAACTTATTCTAATGCCGAACGGAAGTGACAGAGACAGTGTCGAATTGGCTGCAGACCGCGACGGAAACATAAATTCGGTCAGGTTCGTTTGCGAAAACCCCCGACAGTTAGTGGCAGGGCAGCAGCAAAATGGTCGCTGCCAGCGGAAATGCAGACTGAAACTTTAAATTACTGTGAAATTTGAAGAGTTTGCTCTTGCGACCATTAAGTGCTAGCAGTGCATTTAAATTATGTAAGAAAATAAAGAGAGAAAGTAAAAAATAATATTTTTTTAAGTATAATGAGGATAAAATATCTTATACTATATAGACGGCTGCTTTAAAATGCAGCACCATAAAATCAATATTTTGGCTAATCTGCCCCAAAAAGTATGCTTATATATTATCATGAAATTATTTCGCATGTGAATTTCAGATTTAATTTGAGATTACCACTCAGAACATACTTCAAAATTGAGAGATTAGTTTAGTTAGAGACCGAGAGATGACCAACATAATAATCACTTGGTAAGGGTAGTTGTAAATCTGCATTTAAATGCATTTCAGCTGAACATACTTCAGTGGCTGCGTTAAGAGTTTGCACTCTCAATTCGAGTGCTAATTGCCGGAAATAAAAATGAAAATCACATCCGGCGCTTCAACTGCAGCGGAAACCAGCGCCGCAGTAACCAGAAGCTTTTGCTACAATAAATGAATTTTCATTGCGACTGGTTTTTATGCTTTTTCTTTAGTTCTTGTATTTGTTTTTTTTTTCTGTTTTTTATTTTATTATTATTATTATACATATATTGTGCAGTCTTCTGCTACGCTTGCGCTGCGAATTGTAGCTGCAACATAATAATGCAAAACTTGGTCAGGGTAATTTTTTTTACCTTCTTTTTTCTTTTTTTATTTTGTGTTTTATTGTTTTATTTGTTGACTTGACTGCCACTTGCCATACAGCAGCATAAGCTAACAATGGCAAATCATGACGGCGCCTAATTTAATTTTCCTGCGCTGAATATCGCACAATATGGCGCGAAGCCCCAAACAATAGTTCTACCATAGCATTAATTTGATTCTGCATAAAATTTTGAATTATATTGTGTCGCACGCACAAAGAGATGGCGAAATTGGACTCAAAACGCAAATTCGTAGTGACATACAAATTGCTCTATAAATTTATATTTAAGCAATATTAAATAGAAAATTCACGAATTCTTTACGCATGATAAAGCTTACGCAATTGAAGCAAAAAATAGCTAGAAGCAGTTCTAAGGGTTAGTAAATATAATAGATATATTTAAAAAAAAAAGTTTAAAATTAAATAAAAGTTTAAAGTTAAGTAAAAACATTAATACAGTTTTATATTTTTTATATAATGTAGCTCATTCATTTAAACAAGAAGAGCCAAACTTAAAAGATACAATTATCAAAATTTAATTTTTAAATAAACTTACTTAAAGCCATATTCTGTCGTTTATATGAATTATTTCAAACTGTATTGAACAGTCAATGGACATTTTAATGATAAACTTTCCCTATACCACGTCATTTACTCAACATTTCTAAATATTCTGTCTCGCATTGCCATCCCGCATACGCCGTGTTGTCAAGCCTTTTGCTAGGCTTTTGGGGTCGTTGGAATCGCCGCTCTGTTTACTTATTGCCTAATTGCATGAATATTTTTGCATGAGCGGCATTTGTTTATTATTGTTGATTTGTCGTGCTCAAAAGGACATGGAATAAATTGTGTGCCATTTTAAATACAAATTGGCTTAAATATTTACACTTAATTTATTTACAAAACAACAACAACAAGAAATAATAACAAATATGTATAATCTACGTTAATTAAATTTAGACACACTTTTTCACACATATCCATAATTCATCCATTAATATTGATTGCTATTCAAACGCTGTTGCTGACAGCTCCGAACACATGAAAGCTGGCAATTTTCACAATCCCATTACAATTTTATATAACGAGGCATCTGTTGACTTCCTTTGACTGGCAAACGCATCCAGCGCCAACTCAACTGAAAATCTTAAAGGACAGCCAACTGCCAACTGGCCAGCCACTTGGCAGTTCTCGCCCATGTCCTTTTCTGGCTGCAGTCCTAGACTACCTTCTTATATTGCACAGGCACATAATATATTTTGTATACCCTGATGAAAGGTATTTTCATTGGATTGCAATATGTTTTACACGAAGAATTCACATTATATTTTTTGGTATCTATTTTAATTTTGAAAACAAAGTTCTGCAAAATAATTGTATACATTATCATTTCTATTTATATCATTATATATCATAAATTTGCTATTGTACTATATTTACTATGTTTCAGATTAGTCAACTATAATATATTTCAGCTATCGTTAGCTGCATTTTAAATTACTTTGTTTTTTGTAAAAAGAGTATTTAAGCTTCTTTATTAGAACGCCAAAAGCACTTTATTATACGCATTAAACCCCAACCTGGGGCAGCTTGACTTGAAATTTATATAAGGCCATGCTTGTATACATACAAATGCATTGACAATGTATTTATGTACACATTTATATATAACTATATATAGATTTCCCATGGAGCAACAAATTGCTTCTGATTTGCCCAGGCAGTTGGCTGTTTCAAGTATGTATTTATTTTTTTCTTTCGCTTTTTGTTTCTCTTCTATCTATAGAGCTGTTTGTTGTGCTGGGTTGTGCTGTGTGTGCCATTCATTTAAATTAATGTCATTAAAGTGTTAAAAGGATCGCAAATGTGCGCACGTTCTGACAAATGCTGTTTGCATCATGTGATAATGGAATTTAACAGCCAAAAAAGGAAGTATATATAAATCTACACACACATACACAAAAACACTCAGAAACGTACGTAATTAGTTATGCGTGAGACGGTTTTTAAATGTTTTAAATATATTATTTTTAAAACACTTCTCACGTACTTGAGCCAATTTATACTTAACATCATTAGATATATATTTCTTTTACTGCATTTAAATGTTCTAATACTATTGTTTTTTATACAATTTATTTCAAATGTCTTATTATCCATTTTAAAATTGATCATCAATTTTTTGCTTAGTGTAGTCCTTACTTAAAATGCAATTATCTTATATCTGTCTCTCAGATAATGCTCGGTTACTTATAGAAAATTCTATGAAGATAATTTAAGAGTACTGCTATTGTATTGTTACTTATTTGCTGTTAAGTTATTGTTGCAAATGAAATTGCTGAGCATGCATTTTATTAATTATGTGTTACCCCATTTCTGAGATGGCTTCTTGCAGTCACCAACAACGTTTATTGCATCTTTTAAGTGAAGTGCATGCGTGAATGTATGTATGAATGAATGTATATTCAGATATGATATAACTGGATGGCTATACCATATTTAAGTAATTACGTAACAGGATTCTCAACGATTCTCATGTGATATACGAGCACTGCAAAACGTGATGTGCAGCTGTCGTTCTTGCAAAACGTGTAAGCCATTTTCATATATATATATATCTATAATATATATGCTCTGGTAACTATCTGCGTTAAGGTTTTGTCGTGCATAAAATATATGTACACGCACACATTTATGCATATGTTATGTCAAAGTGTGTGGAAAAGATGTGGTTGGATCTATATATAAGGATTCATTGTAAACGCCTTTTGTCTGTGTCCCAGATTTAGCTTACACTGCGTCTGTGTCTGGCTATTTAGGATACCAATGAGACTAGCTGAAAGTGATTTCTTTTGAAGATGATTAATATAAGTGTTTTAGTGCCAAATTTAATTCCATTGAAATACCACTTTTGACCCTTACATTTTTGGGTTGTATTTTGTAAAAAATTTTGTGTGCTTATTAAAGCTTCTAAAACTTCTTAATAATGAATACATTCAAAGCTCTTTTGGCTACTTATTTTCATATATATCATTTAGTATATAAGCCTAGTCTCATTTTGGCATACTAAAAAGACAATGCCATATTTCTCTGCAGCTGTCTGCAAAAAATAAACGTTTATAAATATGTCGATGATAAAACGCTATAGAGACAATAAGACAACTATGTATATATACCCATTTCCCTTTTATATATATGAGACTATATATATTTTTATATTTTTTTTTTGGTTTTTTTTTGTATTGCAGGTAAAACGCTTTTGAACTTTGGCCTCTTGTTTGGCCTTGAATGACTGTTTAAGTTGTAGCTTAACCATTCGCCAATCGCTTTTATTTGTCTATGCGATTTCACAGAAATTGTGCGCAATCCTATTTACTCTAAGTTAACTTCTGTGCGATTGAGCTGAAGTAATTCCCGGCCCGAACAATCAAACAAGACAAACTTTTGTTCCAATGCCAGTGTGATTAATTTATCGGGCTTTGCTTTTGTGCGTGTTTTCGGCTTAACTACATTTTGGTGCTTATTTAGCTGCTAATTTAACAGTAGCCGCCTAATTGTATTTGCCTGGCTCTGCGGCGTTCAGGACGGTGAGACGACTAATTGGGCTTTCGATTAACTTGGCAATGGGAACAATACAATATCAAAGTTCGCTGCTCAATCGAGAAGCCACACGCAGAACACATAATCATTGTCAATAGCAGGCCACAAGGACGCCCACTTGCCCCTGCCACACACATACCAATTGTTCGAATCAACGCCAAAGGCAGCGGAGTGGAGAAAATTTTTGAATCGTTTTGTAAATAATCGAAATATGAGAGAAACATTTTAAGTGCTTTCGGCGTTCCCCCCCTCCAAGAGCGCCCTCGCAAAAGTTTCGTGCGGTATCATTTTTGAAACTATAGCCTGAAGTGCACTAAGTGCAAGATTGCCGAAAATTTCAACAATAGAATAAACTTTTATGCATGAAATTAGCTGCCATAAACTAAATCCATTCAGGCAAATAAGAGAGCGCCAACTTGCATCTAAAAGTATTTTCGAGGATTTCTGAAAAACTATAATATAATATTTATTTACATTTACATATTAAATACTGTTGTTAACCCTTTAAAAGTTTATTTCTTTATTTATTATTGGCATTATTTAGTAAGGTCACGTGCATGGCGACTTGTTGTAATATTTGTATTTGTATATATATTTTTTAGTAAATATTCCCGCTTCAGTCTGCATTTAATTAATTTTTGAAATGTATATTAAAGCAACAATGCAAATAATATTTTTGACTAAAACATTAGAAAAGGAACGTCGAACGTCTTAGACAATAAAGGTTAAGGTAAATAGTACGGAGTTTTCAAAGAGAAATTATATGTTATATTTAAATCAAGAAAATTATTCATTAATTTCGCGAAAGAAATATATAAACGGCTCCTAGGTGTATATAGTCTTATGTGTGTCCACTTTATTGTCAACTTCAATCTTTAATCTTAGCTTACTGGCAGTAAAAAATGTGCTTTTAAATAAATTAATTTTGTAGACGCTTCAAATGTTGCCATAGACAACAGAAAAAGAGGAATGCATTAATTTAAAGCTTTAAAAGTTTGTTTGTATTGTCAGCGAATGGATCGCTTTAAAAGGTTTTCAGTAAAGCTCAACAAATTGCGGAACTTATTGTTGTTGTTGTTGAATTCTTATCAAATCGCTGGCAGTGCAAACTTATTGCTTGACATCAATTTGCAACTTTTCCATTAATAACCCAATTTGTGGCTTTAGCGATTGCAAAAAAAATATAACGATTGAAAAAAAAATAATAATAACACTTTAAACACAGCATTGGCCGGCAAAAAATGCCTTTGTATCTCAATCGCAATCGATTAGATACATTTGTATTTGCGTCAGCGGGTTTTCGAATAGTTTGAGATTTTATTTTACATTCTTTTTTTTTTGTGATGGCACTTGTCTGTAGTATGGGTATGTCAGGGCAACAAGAGAAAATGAACTGAAATTTAATGTAGTCACAGTTCATTTTGCATGCATGCACTTTACAAATTTCTCAGTTCCGATCCGGACAAATGTATTGCTTGCCACAATTGGCTGGAGGACTCGAGTCTGTGCACCATGTTTTATTATGTTGACCACAGCAGCCGCAGTAACATGTGCCTGTGATATCCCAAAACTGCACTAGTTGCGTTTTGTGCTTGAGTGGACTTTAATTTGTCTGTTGCCCACTCCATGGCTTTATCCTTCGTTGCCTGCCCTCATCTGCCCCTCTTTGACGGATAAACTTAAGCCATGTGCGTTTGAGTTATGAGTGCCAGAAACTTACTGCAGCTTTCGTAGAGTTAACTCAATAATTGGCCATATGCGGGCAGCTTTGTAGTTGGTGTATGATGTTTTCTCTCTCTTTCTATCTTCAAGCTTGCTAATTTGATGGAATATTTGTGAAATTGTTTTTTATCCAAAATGTTTTTAAGCTAGAAAATACATCAGAAGTTTTGTTTGTGTAGTTCAAAGCATTTGAAATGATTATTTACAGAGGTCAGGTTTTATTTTTCACTTTTAAAAATATAAATAAATATGTTTTTTAAATTATTCATATTTAAATGGATTCGTTTCTTAATTTTTACTTTAAATATTAAAATATAAACACTATAATAAACAAAACAGCTACTTTTTCTAATAAAAAAGCAGTACTTTAATTTTATTGAATTTTTCTTTCTTATTGTATTGCTTTGATTTTTTATATGTATTTTATAATATTTTTTATTATTAATTCATGTTATCGTGAACAACATTTCATCTTTATGTCAAATAAATATTTTCTGTCAGCAACCTGTCAATATTCATTTAAAGATACATAAATTCTAAATTATCGTTTAATTTTTGTTCTTTAAGTCTTATACAATATTACTGCTATGATTTAAAATTTTCAACAGTTATTTTAGGAAAGTCCACATGTGTTTGAATTTAAATATCCTATAAATTACGTATTCTTTGCTCTCGCTCTTTTGCCATCTAAATCATGGTGTTTTTCAGCACGTTTAAAGTATTTTCATTTACATGCGCAAAAACATCGGAGTTCCGGGAACAATGCAACGTCAATGCAAATATCGTCGGAGGAAACACGTGCGGACGAGAGGGACGTGGTGACAATCATTACAACGACGATGAAAATAAACAAGAACAACAATTGTATCTGACAGACGGAAGCGCAAACAGACACCAGAGTAAACACACACAGACACAAGGTTTATCTGTATGTGTGTGTGAAACATGTGAGTTTGTGTGTGTGTGTGCAAAAATGTGTTATATTTACATACCACAGCACGTGTTGCTGTACTTTCGACACAATTTATAAAAAAAAAACATGAAAAAACAAACAATGGTACATGAAAGTTTTAATACCCTAATACGTAAATACAAGAACTATTTATTAGAATAATTTAATTGCTGTGCATTAAACGTGGAATTAAAGTGCCAAATAGTGAATTAATAGGAATATGATAAATAGGGGTAGAAATAGGAATTTATATATGAACATAAACGTAAACGTAACAAAATGTGTTACACATTAGAGTGTCCTTAAGCCCTTTGGAAGGGCATCCAAATACGCGCAATATTACATACTTAATGTTTTGTTTGTCTTTTGGTGCACGTCAACGCCTTTTGTTTAAAACGTGTTGATTTTAAATACATTTCAAATGTAGGAAAAACCAGAGTCAACCTTGTGGTTAGGGGTAACCGACTGCTCAATACTCGTTCACAGTATGAAAACAGCTTAAAACAAACGAAAAATATTAGCACCTCCAGGATATATAATTTTGATCGATTGCCACGCCCCCAGGGAACGCAGCCAAAAAATTAATCACTGTATTTGACGAGAGTTTAAACGAGTATAAATAAATAGGCTTAAGTCTCTAGATTCAATAATGGACAAAACTAACGGATTGAAGGACGGGTAGACAGACGGCAAGACAGTTATTGGACAAACCTAATATGCTATTTTCACTTCGTGAACAAGACAAGACAACAACGAGTAATCAAACCGAAGCCGGGCACGTGTTCAACTGGATTCCTAGCTGGCAATTGAGCAGCAAATGAAACCCAAATCAAAGGCTTTAGTCAGAGACACAAACTGCTCACAGCTACAAAGTCAACTAAATCCGTTAGTCAGCATTTTCTTTTCCTATTGCTTCAAGTTGCAAAGTGGCCTCAGCTTAACTTGCCAAATGGACTCAAGTTGAGGACAAGTTTAGCAGATAGAGAGAAAGATTGAGAGAGAAAAGGAGGGAGAAAGAAGCAGAAATGAGCAACAGCACACAATTAGGTCAATATACTGTTAAATTGTTCGACAACAAATTAGCCAAAAGCTCTGCAACAAGACAATGTAAAGTGATCCAAATACAAAAACAAAATAACGAGCACATAGTATGTTTGTAAGTTGTAAGTTTTGTTGGTACTTGCAGCTTGCATGTTGGCCTTTAAATGCTGTAAGACTTAATTTAATTTTACTCATTCACTTGTTGCTAATTAGCATGCTGCGGTGGCAGCAGCAACTATTTGCGCCCTGCCACAGTCAAAGGTACAATGGAATTCGCCGTGCACATACACATCCTTACATCCTTATACAACAACTGCGCCCCATATCAAATACTTAAGCTATCTAGCTTTGTTGCTGTGCTATGCTGCTCAGATGGTGTTCATTGTATTCAAGGCGTATCCATGCCGATCGTAACTGTATTATTAGTGTATGCTAAATATATCTGTCTGCGACAGGCGGAAAGTTCAATTATGTAAATGCTGATGAGCTCATATTACTCATACGCAGTGTGTGCTGGCAGGCGGCCGGGCAAATTAACTATCTGCACTACTATGCGACCAGAAATATTAACAGTTATAGCTTGAAAGGGATGAGGGGGTGCTGGATCGGAAGAAATTACTGGTTAAACTTCCTGCAATTATTTGCAGATGCATTTGTGATTGGCAGCAGATAAATACCATCGTTAGTGTAAGTGAATGTAAGTGTGAATGTGAGTGTGTCCGGAATTATATGTGCGGCAGCAATATCTGACTTGAAATTACAATTTGATTTCAGTTTAAATTGCTTACCCGAGCACGAATACTGAAAATATCCTTAATATTTACAAATTTTCTGTTGTGTCACAATATATTCATCGGTGACAATTTAAGCATTATGTGATAATCCAAGGGGTCCAGGATTTGATTTCATTAGTAAGCTCTTTTTTATGCATCCAAGAACTTAGTATTGCTTCCACCTTTTGTGATCTTTAACAAACCTCAAAATTAATAAAAGGAATTGCGGTCGCGCTTTATCTTAAAATTAAGCAAATCTAAAAGCCACATCTTAGTCAACAACTTCAAAAAATAAAATACATATTGCAAATTAATTAGGATCCAATTACCGTCTCCAACACCTCAAACTGCATTTTCTAACAAATGAAGTACTGCCAAAATTATAACAGAATTTACACAGCTCTACAATTAAAATTGAGTTTCTTTTTTGAGTGCGCGCGTGTGTGTTTGTGTGTGGACCGCAACCACCGCAATTCCAGCTCATGTCAAACTTCAGCCAGGCATTGGCAATAAATCTACGTTACAAATTTTCAAAGTTTATTTATTTTTTTACCTGCTGTGCACCAAAGTGTCAGTAACAGCTAAGAAATAACAATGAGAGTTTGTTATAAAAACACACATATATTTTCATCAGTTCAGTCCTGGCTTGACTTTCCCATCAAGTTGGTGGCACTCAATGCTAAGCAATGACCTTGAAACTGCGTCGAATGACACTGTCCGAAAGAATAAGTCTTAAAATAAAATAACGTTGAACAATGCAATAGACAGCCCAAATTTCGTTCACAGTTCACAACTACAACACGACAAATCCAAATCCAAATTAAAATTAGAAACTAAAATTAAAAAGTCGAAACTCTAAAATTTGAATAAAAATTTTTTCGAATATGAGTAATTGCGTTTACATACTTTTTTGACAAAAAAAATTATTTTAAAATTGACCACCTCAAAATCACCTTAAATTTTATTTTTTATGCTAATTATGACAATTACAATCGATTAAAAGCAAAAATTCTAAATTCTAAATTTTGAAAAAAAAAAAAAATTTTTTCGAAAATCAATAAGGGGGAGCACATGCTTTTTTGACCAAAAATTTCGAAAAAATTTTCTTTTCAAAAATGAATATATTTTAAATGTAGAATCAATCTATATGACAAATCATGACAAAAATGCCATCAAACGTTAAAATCGGTTCAGTTTTGACAAAGTTGTGGAAGTTTGAAATATGGGAGCTATGGATCCGAGAGCTTTACATGTCAAAATTTATGTCGATTTTGGTATGATTTTGACCAAAAATTCGACCACCTCAAAATCACCTTAAATATTGTTTTTTATGCTAATTATAACAAATAAAATCGATTAAAAACAAATATTCGGAAATTTAAATTTTTAAAAAAAAAATTTTTTGAAAATGCACAAGGGGGGAGTACATGCTTTTTTGACCAAAAAATTCGAAAAAATTTTATTTTTAAAAATGAATATATTTTGAATGTAGAATCAATCTATATGACAAATCATGACAAAAATGCCATCGAACGTGAAAATCGGTTTAGTTTTGACAAAGTTATGGGAGTTAGAAGTTTGGGAGCTATGGATCCAAAAGTTTTATATGTCAAAATTTTTGTCGATTTTGGCATGATTTTTGACCAAAAATTCGACTACCTCAAAATCACCTTAAATGTTGTTATTAATGCTAATTATGACAAATACAAATTAAAAACAAAAATTCGCAATTCTAAATTTTGAAAAAAAAAATTTTTCGAAAATGCACAAGGGGAAAGACATGCTTTTTTTACCAAAAGATTCCACAAAATTTTTTTTGCAAAAATTTATACGTTTTGAATGTAGAATGAATCTATATGACATATCATGACAAAAAATGCCATCAAACGTTAAAATCGGTTTAGTTTTGACAAAGTTCTGGAAGTTTGAAATATGGGAGCTATGGATCCGAGAGCCTTACATGTCAAAACTTATGCCGATTTTGGCATGATTTTTTACCACAAATTTGACCACATCAAAATCAGTTTTAATGCTGTTTTTTTTTTTTTGATTATTATGATTAATACAAACGATTAAAAACAGAAGTTTGCAATTTACAAAAGAAATATTTTAAATTAAATCTTATACTCATTAACAACGTTCACGAGCTTTAAAACTATGTGAGATTTGTGTAAATTAATTTAAGAGAACGTAAAAGCTTTAATTGAAGACAAATTCAATGTTCGTATGTAAAATGACAGCTATTATTATAATTTTTATAATTTTTTGATACAAATAGATTGAACTTTGCAAAAAAGTAAATGATTTAAAAAAAAACAAGTTTCTTTTGTACTTATAGTAAAGCTTATATGGAACTCAGATATTTATTTCAGAAAGAAATCCATGTACTTTGTGGGCTGTCGTATTTTAAATCATCCAAAGAAAGATAAACAGCAGCCAACACACATAAACACACACATATACACACACACAAGCGGGTCCAATTATGCAGGCTAACAGCCCAAAAGTGCAGACCACAACAGAGACATCATTAGTATGCAGTTTTGTTGTTTGCATATACAACTTTATATGCCTGTGTATGCGTGTGTGTATGTGTGTGTCTGAATAAACTTTTGGCCACAAGTGACTCACGCGATGACTGTGAAAGCATTATTGTTGTGCAGGGCATAAAAACACACAAAACAGAAGCTGCGAAAAAAACCAATAAATTTGCTCTACGAGTGCATGACTAGAACATACCCTATACCAAGTTCAAACCACTTACTATTCATTTCAATCACAAATATACATCCATACTAAAATTACTCTAAATATTATATTGCCTATACGCATTTCAATAAATAGTATTTGATGCGTATACGGTATATAAATAAATCCTAGTAAAGGCCTTAATTAATATATAGCCTGTAGTTTGTTGAAGCTATAATCCTCATGTTAAATCTATATATATATATATATGCATATATATATGTAATTTATATATAGCTTCGATGTGCGTTCTTCGCACTCATTCAGCTGTAAACTGCACTCAATTAATGAATATACGTTGCAAATTTAACAAGAGAGCTGCCTACAAGGCAACTTTTCAATAGATTTCAAAAGCGGCTTTTTAAACATTCAATGTATGGAGAGTAGGTCAATAGCTTTTATTTTTTGTATCTACAATTAAGCTAACTCAGTTAAATATGCAATAACATATGTTAACGAAGTCGAAAAACATCACGCTTTAAAAATGTATGCAATATGTCAGCTAACTGCCAACAGGCACTGTTTGCAGCTATTCGATGTAATTGTTACAAATCAGAATGTGAATATATATGTAAAATGCAAATTCTTAAGGTACTGCCGGCTTATTGAGGAGACGAGCAAATAAACTTTCGTCTGTTTAACCAGATTCTCGTGTGGGCTTAACTTTTGGCAGCATTTGGCTTAAATTTCTTAATTATAAGCAAACATCGAGCATTTTATCTGAAAATGGCGGTGAAGTTTTCTCAGCTAGTCAGCTAGCTAGCTTGTAAAAGTTGGTTTATGCAGCCAACTGAACAAAATGCAGTGATGGAAATAAGCTGAAAATTAACATTAATATTATCACTTGGCGTATACGTAATAATTATAAACCATTCCGAATGTAAGAAAATAGAACAAAAAGATTATTATTATTAAATATTATAATATAATTTTTAAGCATACCGTAAACAATTCCATTGACACAAATATAAATATATTTAGTGAATTATTCCTGTGGATTTATAGTTATGAAAGTATATAGTTAATTCCAGGAAATGTATGGTTTTTACCTAGTCCATAGAGCAAATGACTTCATAGTCTGTGCATTGAGATTTGTGGCCCATGAATAAAATTAAAATTAACGATGTAGAAATTGCCAGGGTAATTGCAGCTATCAAATATATACAATATTTTCTTCGAATTCTCGTATGTCTTTCCACATTTTCCATTGCAAACGTAACTAAAAATTAACTTAAAAATTAAATTATCTAATATAATGTTTAAGATATACCTACACTTTATTGGACTATTATATTAGTAACATCTAACGTCATAGGATGAGCATTCGCCAAAATCTGATGTGAATATATAGTGAAAGCCAATAACTATCGAGCCCAAAAGAATAAGCACAATCATCCAATATACAATACGATATATATAACTTGATTTATTATTGCCCTTTTCCTTATCCGCCATTTCTTTTTTAAGTCTGTTTTGTTTTGTTCCTAGTTCAAAATGTTAACTATTTCAATTAGTGCTTTTTTATTTTTCAATCGCTAAGTATACTTTGTTTTTTTTTTTTTTTGAAATCTTAACTGCTGATTTCTGAGTTGAAATTGCCAACACTTTTCGGTACAATAACTCAGTAGAACAATGAAATTTTATTGAAATTTGTGGCCATTAGTGCTGAAGTGCCATCTCGACCGGAACGAGGACCAATTTGGACAACAACTTTATCGCAACTGTAGAAACTTTGGCTAATTATTTAAGTTAATTGGCCTTTTGGCCGCAAAAAGTCAAAACAAACAACACACATACACAAACACACAATACAACAAAAGCCAAACAGAGGCAGAATAATGTCGGGAGGCCTGAACAAGAACCAGTGTCCCAAATAGGTTAAATATTTGCACAAAAGGCCACAAATGTCTCGCAAATTTGTTAAAATTACTTACAAAACAAAGTTACACAATTTCGACATCTTTCTTTCATAGTCGGGTCGCCGGTCACGCCGGTCTACCGATGAGGGGTCAGGGGGGGTCAGTGGCGGCCTCATAAATTTAGTGTTTAGCTGCGAGGACTTTTGTTATGCTCAAACTGAATATAAATGTGAATTAGAGCACTCAGTGCATGTCTGCGGTTTGTTCAAACGAGTGTGAGATACATACTTTAAACTCATTTCTGGCCATTATTTGCCGTAGTAATTGGTTGCACTCGCTTTGCATATTTTCATGAAATTCTTCAGATTCCCTAAACTGTTTGCCTACACAAATTTCGAGGTGGCAAATGTTTGCACATCAACTTGCGGCCAATTAGATGTATTTTCGGTAACTGTCTGCGTCGGGCAATGCCGCAATGGCACTGACTAAAATATGCATCTCAATCATAGTCTGCTCAAGAACAGAGATAAAAAAAAGACATTTATTCTGCAGGTTTTTGTGAAATAAGTTTGTAATTAATAGATTAATTATTTCAACTTCACTTAAAAGTCTGTTTCAGTTTGATCAACTTTTATTAAAAGCGAAAGCGAAATGTTTAATAAAATACTTATTTAACTATTGTATATTGCTTGCAATTATTGTTAACCTATATCTTAAAAACGGTTTATCTTATTAAAGGTTGAAGTAAATTTAACTTAAGTCGGTGTAAAAGACGGACCTTTATATCTTTTGCCCTACCTAAATTAAGCAGGAAGCTTAATTATAAAGCATAAATAAAAGGCCAAAATAGCTTTTACATTCAAATTTGTACTTTGTAAAATGTATGTTAAATAATATTGCTTCCGTTTTAATGAAATTATTAAATTTGTTTTACCGTCCGCTTAAGGCTGCACATTTATCAATAACCCTACAGAAAATTTGTATGTACATTTATACATATTATCATCGCATCATCTCATTCAACTTTATCCCACTAAGACTGCTTTAAGCTTTAATTTAATTCCGCCCAAAAAAGCTTAAGTCAACCACAATTCTTTTCGCTTTAATCACCTACTTGTTTCCCAAAGTTGCCACTCTCGGTCATTAGCTTCGGTTCATTCGAGATGCAGTTTGAGTGTACTGAAATTCGCAGTGTGCTCGAGCTTTATTAATTATAACTAATTGCATTAATGAACAATGGCCGATGCCACTTAATCATGCCATTTGCAAGAACATCATACTCATTACTGAAAGTGTATGTTACAAGAAGCGACTGCTCAGCGGGACCTGTTTGAATATTCGTTCCTTTTTCCTCGATGTCTTCCTTTTTTGTTCTTGCCGTGCCTTCAGCTGTATCTGTTTGATGTTAATGAAAGTTTCCGTTGTGCAAATAAAGCCAAAAGCATGGAAATCAGTAAAACAAATTGCAATCTGCTTTTTATCGCACGCTGCATGACGCAAGACGCAGGCAAGTCGCATGGACTCGAGTACGCCCAGGAACCACATCGATTGCTGTGGCTGCTCTGTGGCTGTGTTGGTGTGTATATTTGTGTGGGTGTGTATACTATATGAGTGTGCTGTGCTGTGCTGTCCATGGTATTGACTTGCTCATTATGGCCCCGTTTGCCAGCTGCTTGTTGACTGTCGCCTTGGCTGCCACATTCCTACTTTTCGCTTCCCACCCCATCGCATCGCATCGCTTCGGTTTGGTTTGGTTTTCATTTCGATTCATTTTCAATTTAGCAATGCCACAAAGCGCAGGCACTTTTCAATTCCTATCGCATGGCAGCATATCGTTGCATTGCAATCAGTGCTCATTTTACCATAAATTGATAATTTTCTAACGGATATACAATTTCCGTCGACCGACTTTGGGCCGTTCTCGCTGTCGTTGACCCGCTACCGGCGAGCCGCATTAAATTCTAAAGCCGCAACAAAGCTAAAATTATTCGACTCAAATAAAGCCTTCATAAAACAAGAAAAGAAAAAATTGAATAAAAACAATACAGTTACTGAAGTAACGAAGATTTAATACTCTTTCCGATTTATGAAAGCAAGAATTTTTGATTATTTGTTCCTATAAAGTACACATTATTATTAATATGTTACATAAATGACGAACATCGAAATTTCTAATTTTGTTCGAGAAAAGTTAAATTTTTATATAAAATTAATTATTTTTTTATGTAGGATATTTATCCTATTGTATTATTAGAAGAAACTAAGCTTTTAGTTGCTAAGCTTGAGCGGAATATAAGTTAAAACAAAATAGTTTTCGGTGAAAATATAAAAGTTTTTTATTATTTTTTAAAACGAATGTTTCATGTTAAAATATAAAACAACTCTTAACTGCAGATTTTTATTGAGAATTTTTCAATAGAAAAGAAAATCTAAATCAATCTTCATAAGAAGAACAGAAGAACATGCCAAATTTCGTGATAAATTTTAATTACCCTCCGCAAGGGCAAATAAATGGAAACTGTTTATAGCATAGCCAACTTTGAGCTGGCGCAGACACAATATACGCACAGTCCAGACAGCCAACAAACTGGACAGCTTTCAGCTCTTAGCCAACATGCAACCATCCAACTATCCGACTATCCAGCGATCCGACTATGCGACTGTTTATTTTTAGTACACTTCTTGCTTGATGCCTTATTACCCAGCCTGAAGCCTGCAGCTTCATTTCGTCTACTTTGCTGTCATTTCTTTTTTTTTTCTTTTTCATTCTTATTTTCTTCTTTTTGTTGTTTTGTTTTCTTGGCCCTTGCATAAGTTTTGCCTTCAGCTTGATGCAAGTTGTCAACCAACTTTGCGACAATAATCGCCTTCCTTTAGCCTCAGTCGCTTGCTGAAAAGTGCAGTAGATAAAAACCAGAAAACAATAAGGCTTTTGGGGTTCGTACACTTTGTGCCTTTTGCATTCGAATGCAATGTGACTTTTAGCAGCGTTTACACAGAGCTCAAGCCGAAAAATAAGGGCGCACACAATTGGCTCTCTATAAGGGTGGTGGAATGCAGGCCACCCACCTTCCACAAGGTCTTTCTCGACCGAAGCAATTTTAAGTCTCTTTAGATTCAAGTCGTTATTACTTTAGCTTTTTGTATAAGCTGGCTTATTCTGAGCAGTTTCTTATGCAGTTTTTGTGATCAAAGCACCCAAAAGAGAATTTTGACCTAATTATTAGTGCTTTTGATTTGGATATGTTCATACATTGGTGGTTTATATAAGTAGGAGAATTATGTTGTTTTGTGCAACCTTGTTGGTTTTTTGGTTTTGATTTATCAAGATTAATGGTACTTTTCTCATGCATATTTAGATATCCATCATTCATAAATACCTATTTAACTAAAAATGTATTTAGAGTTTATTTTAAATTTATTTATTATAATACAAACCTTAATTAAATATATATCTATGAAATTAATTTTATCGGCTGCATTTAAAGCCTTTTTGATTTTAATAGTTGTCTAATTTTTCGATTCAATATACTTTCAATTATTCATTTGTTTTTTTTTTTTAATATAAGTGTACATATAGTTTAATATCAAAAGATTCTCTTGTTGCAATTTATTTGCGCACAATTTACTGTTTTATTATGTTTTATTGGCCCCATTCAGAAAAATATCTGCTGCGATTAGTTTAATATGGTCAACGTGATACAAATTCAACATTTAAATTTGTGCTAATGGTCTTTTAAATTAAGCCAAAAAACGAAATTAACATTTTAATTGTTTTAATATATATGAAATATTTAAAATTAATTGAATTTACTCGATTCTGTGGGATTAGGTCATGAGCGCACTTGGCTGCCAATAATAATAATGATAATTGGCCAAATTCCGGTGACATGTGGAAACTTTGTTCTTATGCTGTCAAAACTTTGACAAAAGTCCTGCGAGTGTATATCTACTTAAGTACTTAACACGTATCAGCGTGTGTGGGTTTTGCTTGACTAGTGTGCGTAGCATATGTAAATTTTTGGCTAATTAAAATTAGCATATTCCCTTTTAGCATGACGCTACATGATGTGGGCACGGTCTCCGCACACCACACACACACACACTGGCAGAAGGACTTAGAGACAGAAACAAAACAAAACGACAAAAAAAGTTACCTTGCGTTGCCAGCTGATTAAAAGGAAAGGCTAACAAGCGTTTGCTCTTTGCCTGCGGCTCTTCGTGTCATTTCTGCGCCACATTAGAATCGTAAAAGTTTATAGTTACTTTTCTTATTTTTTTTTTTTTATTGTGTTTTTTCTGTACTTTTGTAACGTCCCTTGTTAGCTGTTAGGGTTGATCTGAGCCTCTATGCCGAGCGTGTGTATTATGTTTTTTAATTAAATTGTTGCCAGCTTTTTATGGCCGGTCTTGTAAAATGCGTGTAAAATGTTAATTTAATTACAATTTTCGAATTTACGACAGAAATTTGAACTGATAATTAAAATAGCATTTAAAACATGAAACTCATTGATTACAAAGTATCAAAGTATACCGACGATGATTATGGTAAAAGACTTGCCTGCATATTAATTGCTCATACGCATGAGCTGCTTGCATAAAAATTTGCTGAATGCGATAAATAATTCAGCTGAAATTGTGCATCCCACACAAATATTTTCAACCAAGTTTTGACTGAGTTCACTTGAATTGTTGTGTATGAAAAGCTTTTGGAATTTTTGGTTATGCATTTTGGTTTTTGTCTGAAGCTCAACAGTATTTGGTGGGCATTATGTACTCATATGTGCTTATATATATTTATACATACATACAGACAGACCGAAAAATGTTTTACTCAAAATAATACATAATTCTGTCTATATTGTCTGATATTCTATTTATAAACAGATAGACATACACACAATTAAAGCTGTATAAACATTATTTTCTTTATCATCGCAAACAAATGTGTTAGCATATTCTTAAATACTTAAATCATGAATTCATGAAATTTAAATTTCAAGTCATAAATAAATGCATATATTTGATTAAAATGCATTCTAATTTTTTCAAAAATTAAGAAAAATGTAAATTTACTTAAAGTTGAAATTAGCTTTTCAATGTATATAATGTATATATCATCTGTATATAACATTTCAGCTTAGAAGCTGGGCAAACTGTATATTTCACGTTCTTAACAGGGCTTCCAAATTCAAGTAGCTATTAGGAAAAAAAAATTCTGTTAACTTGCGCGCAGCTTATTGTTAATTGCCGGAAGTGCGAAAGCAGAGGACTCCGGCGTCCTTGGCGCTTACGACCACAGAACCATGAATAGATTTGCATTTTAAATGTGTGCACCAATAGCAGCAATAGCAACAGCAGCTTTTTTGTTTGTTTTTGCTCCTTTTACTTATTTAAGCGGCGCCCTTTGTAAATATATAAAAAATACTTATATATAAAATGAAATGAAAAAATAAGGAAGCGGAAGGTGAGTTTGGGTTTGGGGCCATTTCCTTTTGATTTTATTTTTTATTTTATTTTTTAGGAGGCCAGTTCACACTAAATTTGACTTTATACGCAAAGATGTTCTTAGGTTAAATGGTGCAGAAGCGGTGTAAACTGTTGACTGACCTAAGTAAAGCTAAAAATAAAGTGTATATGTATATAAATATAGTGTAGAAATGCCACATTTTGTGTGTGCGTGTGTGTGGATTACCTTAAGAGTCTCGCTCGAATGCCAAATGTGATTTGTTTTTTTTTTGTTTTCGCAACCAGTAAATAAATGTCAAGCTACAAAAATAAGCAAAAAATAAAGTGAAATAAAATAAGAAAATAAATAAACTAAAAATCGCTTTTCAATTTTTATTTTGCTTGGTAGCCTTGCATTAGCCTGAAGTTATAGTAGCAAAAGTGTCAACAAAATAAACGCATAAATAAGGATCATTGCCTCAATCTAGAATGACATTTTCACTCCCGCCACGCCACGCCCCAAAAGAGTTCTATTGCTCAGCCAGTCAAAAGTCAATGCTGAAAAATATTCAATATTAGAGACTTGAGTCAGCAGCAGTCGGAGGAGGTATGGATAGAAGCATAAAAAATTCGCACTCTTCCATTATTAAAGTGTGTGCTCTCATGCTTGATAAATTGCAGCTGAGCTTTTGCTTGAAGGATTTGCTGCAGCTCTGGTGTGAAAATGTCTTATGCTTGGGGGCTGGCACGCATGGACAGACTGCCAGATAGACTGTCAGATAGACAAGCAGATATATCAGCAGCTTACACTGTGCAAGGGAAATTTAAAAATGCAACGCAGAACTGCTTGCTGCACTGCTTTATATTACAACACTATACACATAATAGCATACTTATTGGAGCACATTGTTCACCCTATGATTTAAGGTTGGGAGTTAATTACTAATGCTACTTCAGCTTGTTTAAACGCAGGTTGCTTTGACTTTACTGTTTAACCTAACGGACTGTAAGCTAGCTTAAAAAAAAAACCAAACGAAAAACAAAAGCGACGAGAACAGCAGCTGTAGCCATTGTTCTCTCGGCTTTGGATTTCAAATTTCCCACTTGCATTTTTTGCTTTTCAGTATTTTGTTTTTTTGACTTGCTTTTGTTACCCGGTGGCTGCATTTTTCGCTTCGCTTCAAACGAATCCCCAGTGTGTGTGCGTGTGTAGTATGAAACCATAAATCTGCGCATTCAGCTTGGCTCGGACTGTTGTTGTTGTCATTGGCAACACTCGAAGAGCCACAGCAGTGCGTTGTCATGTAGCTCATATGCCAAGATTTACATTGCTCTTTTTAAATTTTTTTATTTTTTATTTTTTTTGATACTTCATTGCAGAGGGTATTATAATTTCTTTTCGTGGATCAGACATCGAGCGCAGCACTGCCGATATAAATTTCTCTCTTTAAAAGTACGTATTTTTTTTAAATACGTAATCCTATTGACGAGTGTTTTAGTGCCATGGAGCGTTCTAAATTTAATTTGCATTTGTTTTTCTTTGCCGTTTTTTTTATCGATATTATACAATGTTTTAAAAAATAATCCAAAAAGATATCGAATTGACCGGAATTTAAATTAAAAAAAAAAACTATCAAATCATTTACATATACACTCATTTTGTAAAGCTCAGATGTTCGGATAGAGTATTTAATCTTCGTCAGTCTATCAATAGTTATTCTGCCGAATGTTGCTGAAGCAAATATTTTGCCAGTCACTGGGCGATAAGATATTTATGCAGCTGCCGAATGCCGTAAAGAAAAACCGTTGCTGGGAAAAAATTTCACATCAATTCATTTATTGTAAAATACGCTGGCTATGGCCTTTTTTCCTTTGAGTCGCTTAATATGTAACGTACATAAAATTAATGTATACAAGTATATATATACTTATAGATATACATATTTATATATATATATATATATTTTTTATATATATATTTTGGTATATATAGTTTTTGCTTGACTTAAATTAGCTGCAACTCTAGTTATTATTATATATTATATTATATATTTATTTGTATTTTTTGGTATATGCAAAACTGCAGAAAATAGTTTGTTTCAAATATTTTTGTTTGTCTTTTCCATATTGTTGTTGATTTTCTTCTCTTGAGTTTTTTTTTTCTCTTTTTTATCTTTGGCATATACGTTGGATGTTGCATAAGTGAAAATGAGAATTTAAGCTGGAAAATTTTAGTACAATTACAATTAGAGTGTTTGCATTTGGGGTAAGCAAGCGCTGGATAGGGTCTGATGTCTGATAACATTTATAATACAACAATGACAAATTCCAACTGTTAATTACCATTAGGACTATACTTAATGACTGTTTGAAGCCTACACAATTTACTTGATATGGACGCTTAAATTTAACACTAGAGAACAGAAGCACACACAGTTGCTGAGAAACTCATAAATTAAAATAAAATATTAGATTTTTCTTTTATCTTATTTTTTTGCGCACTTTGTGTGTGACTGTTTGACATTTAAGTATATTTATTATTTGTCTGAGATGCCTACACTAGAGACTGGCTTAACTTAGAGCTAATGTTATTATGGAAATAACTGCAGACATACACGCACGTATTTGTTTTGCTCATGATATGCCCAAATAGAGGGAAAATTTAATAATTTTTGATTTTTTTTTCTTAAATTTTTTTTGAGGGGATAGTTGAAAGATATGTGTTTGAATTTTGAGCTGCGTGAACTTATGCCTCTATGAGATCTGCTGAAAGACAAAACAAATATGTACGGATTGCATATTTTCATATTTCCATGGACAAGTTGCTTGATAATTAACTAGATTACGCATACGCCTAGTGTACTCTATTGTTAAGCACTTTATATGTTTTTTTTATGCTTTTTTTTTATTTTGACGAGGCTAGTAAGCTCCATTGAAATAGTATTAACTACAACTTAGACAAAAGTTAGCTATTTACAATAAGAAACACGCACAACAACTACAACAGCTACTATCGCATGTCTCTCTTTCTCTTCATCTCCTACCCTGCTTCAGCGAGTTTCTCTATAGTAATTTTTACACATATATTTTATTTCACTTCTATTTTTTGTTGTTTTGTTTTGTTTTTTTTTGCGCGTTTCACACGCACGCACTCCAAACTATAGTAGGCATGGCTCTGGTGGTTCACTGTAGCTGTTAGCTGCTTGAGGCAGCTGCTTGCTTACGCCTGCGCAGCGGCAACGAACTGCACCACAGTGGTTGGGCGTGTGCTTGGCACGACTGTGTCTATTATTGTTGTTGTTGTTGTTGTCGTGGGTGCCGTTCTTGATTCAATTGTTGCCACTGTAGGCGCCCCATTGCCATTGCTCGGCGCACACTCATCGCTGGGTCGCCGCTTGACCAGCATTTGGCTTGATCTGACCGCAATCCATTCGTTGCGGCCGGCATCAAACCAAGTCAGCCCAAGATTGTAGCGCCCATTGAGATTGGCGTGCTGGCAATGAGAGAACCACCAGCCACCCTCATAGTTAGCAGCACAGTGCGTCTGTGATATATCGCGATCGTCGTCAATGGCCGAGAACTGCATGCCCTGCTGATAATTCAGCGCATCCGACGCGTTCCCACTGTACTCCCCAATGTGCAGCCTATATCCATCGGCACGCGACGATATATAGAAATGTTTATACTCGGCCACCCAATTGTTGTCGTAGATGTCCTGCATTTGAACGCGCAGCTGGGTGCAATTGTTCAGCGTCAGATGATGCAGCTGCTCGTTGCCTATCCAGTACTCGCCGCCCGGCGTGCCAAAACCACGGGCATAGTCCGCCCAGGAGCGATTGAAGTCGGCGCTGCCATCAAAGCGACGCTGCACTGTCGTCCATCCGTCCGCGTTGCAGTGCGTCATCAGCGGATGATGCTGGCCGGCGGGCGCTATCAAATGGAGGCCATCCGCTGGCGTTGACAGCTCGCTGCAGTCCTGCGGCAGCTTGTTCACAATCGCCTCGTACTGCGCCTCGACGTTTTCCAATTCCGCCACCAGCGTCTCGGCCAGCTCGTTGTCCGTCCTGAGATCTGTCAGCTCCTGTGACTGCAGCCTCTGCTGGTGGTGCGGGCGCTTGTGCGGCTTGTTGAGGTGTGAAAGCTGTGAGTGTAAAAAAAGACAACAAAAAAATATGTTAAATATGTTGGCAGAGAAAAAGAATTGCACGATACTTATTTAAAAGTACAAAAAAATTAAATGATAAATACGCGATGCAAGCAGTGATTAACTTCGTTATCAACTACGTGAAAAAATTAAATAAATAGAGCAAACGATAACTAAGCGTTGTTATCGATAGGTCTATGTCCTTGGTTATCCACTGCATAGTTATACCAATGCTGCTATTTTTGTGATATTTTATGAAATTTTTGTAATCTTACTTATTGTATTTTTTTTTATTTTATTAATTTTTTTTTATTTTATCCTCGCGTGATAATTTTCTCTTTATCTTTTTTAAACGTATATACATTAATAAATTTTTTGTATAATATAAACATAAAAATACGGAATATTTTTTTAATATTGTTAGATTACGCTTACCTTATTATGCAGCTCGTTGTCGACAAGCGATTGAATGCGATCCACATTGGTTTGCAGCTGTTCGACGGTGCTGACTAGCCTTTTGACTCCTTCGCGTTCGTCCTGCAGTGCACTGACACTGACGGCCATCGCCTGCAGGGAGCGTGCCGAGTTTTTGCCCTCCTCGCGTACCAGATTCTGCTCGGAGCTAATTTGCGCATTAGCAAACTCCAGCTTGGATATCTCGTGGCGCAGTTCCGGTATGTTCTTGTCCATTTTACTTTGCAGCCCCTCGACGTCCTCGAGCAGCTCCAGCATCGATGTGTGCAGCTTGTCCAGCGTCGCAATTTGCCGGCTCAAATTGAAATTGGCATTGGCGATGCGATGCTGCTCCAGCTCGATGCTGCGCACCCGCTCGTCAATGTGATGGTATTTCAGCTCGTTCATCTGCCGGCGCAGGCTGCGCTGCGCCAGCTGCAGGCTGTGTATCTGCTGCTGCTGGAAGCGGCAATGGCGGCGTCTGTGGTCCGCCAGTTCGCTGCTCGACACCGATTGCGACTGCAAGTGGGAATGCAAAACAAAAATGTGTTTGGGGATTAGTTTGCTGCTCACAAATGTATGCCACGAGCTGAGAATAGCAGCGTTTTAATCACTGCATCCATTCGGAACAAGGGTATAAGAGACTTTTGAGAATATATGAAATTTGACAGAAGCAAGCAGTTCCGACTTTATAAAGTAACATAAATGTACATAAGTTAGAACTTTGTGTGGACTTTTCTTATAAAATCAAGGTTATTTCAAAAAAATCGATAACTTTTATTGTTGCAAAGAAATCGATATCTATCGATTTTCTATCAAGGCTTATTTTGAACATATCCAGGGGTTTTAATATATACATATAATATAAACAATTTGTATGTTTCAAAACTGTGTACAGGGTATCTCTTAGTTAGGCTCTCCCAAGTCAAGCACTTTAAACTCGTTGGATTTGTTGTCGTTGTCTTAGCGCACTTGTAATATGCATGTGCACAGGATTATGTGCTGGGAATTGAATCCTAAATCCATTTATAATAAATGCATTTCATAACGCACCGCACCAAACAACTTAGTCACAAACACACACACACACATACATGTACACACATTCGGTCGGAGGACATGCAAGGATGAAAGGCGTGTGCAACAATAATGTCAGCGACAACAACGCGCTTAAGTCCCTTGGTGTTGACTATGCCCGTGTGTGAGTGCTTGCGTGTGTATGCAGCCACGCCCACACACATGCAAGGCGTATATGAATCACACACACCCAAACACACACATGAGCATTAAGTTCGGGCAACTTGACAGATTCTATGTTAGTGCCACGCAAGTTCATTTATGCGCTTTTATACCCTATATCCTGCTGAAAATGTGTTATATTTTTATGATGGTTTTTCTTGAAGGCAATTTTGAATAAAGACTTTTTAAGATTCCGTGCAATTTCAAATTACAATTTCCACATTTTTCTTAAATAAAGAAAACCAAAGTACTTTTTGTTAGCTGGAATCACCGCTATATAATTTATTCTTTATATATAACAACATTCAAATCAGACTAAAGGATGTCTACAGTTTCAGCACTCGCGACTGAAATGCTTCTTTAAGTTCCCTTATATATACGAGTAGAGAATATAATTTCACTGAGTGACAAGCGTTAACCAAGGTAATGCCATTTGGGTCACATTCGTGATTTCTGAATGCAAATGTAATGAATACGCTTGCATTGAAAAATGATACGAATAGAGTAGCAAACAAGCTCAACGCACACACGTTTTTGCCTTCATTAAAAATAATATAATAATATTACGTATTTTATCAGAGTCTTTGTCTCTTTCTCTTCTCGCATTCAAACGGCTCGCGTAATTGCCCAATAAGAAAACTCGCAAATGCGAAGGCAGAGAAAATGTACCGCTAATGAAAAGTAAAATGAAGAATAGAAACTGTAGAACAAATAGCAGTGAAACTCAGTAAAATAATATTTTTGCGCGCTGTTTAATTATGCGACACAGAAACGCAAAACAAAAATCAAAGTTATGGCAACAAAAAAGAGACAGCTAGAACAAGGGAGTGAGAGAAAAATACGATTTTGAGCTTATAAATCAAAAGTTTTCAATTTGCGTTTTTGCTTGTTATATTCACAATAGCACAACTTTTTTTTAAGGTATGGCAGAGAGCTTCATTAGTTTGTAACTTTAAATACATGACTTTTAGGTACGCATTAAAATTAATTGATAGACGCAAAACTTAAAACTTTTTTTTGCAGAAGAAATGATTCCTAATCGCTAAATATTGATTTTACTTTATTGTTTTTTACTTAGAATATATATACATTTTTCAATATTTTTTGCCTTTTTCGATGGTTAGAAATTCAATTATTTATATCGCTGCTAAAATATGAGTTTTGTGACTACGTGAAACTTGTGCTGCCAATCGAAACGGGAGTTTTTAGCTGCTGTTTGTGTTTGCTTTGCCCAAGCGCACGTCTAGCTGAGATACGAGGGGGCGGGGCTAGCTACTTGGCAAAGTCCTCGCTTTTGGCAAAATAAAGCTTCATTGCTGTTTTATGCGAAAGGTCACGAATATTGCTAATACGCCACGTTCGACAACAAGTCTAATAGATATACCATGCCATGCAGTAGTTATATACTCTCTATACATAATATATAAAATATGTATATGTATATACATGTACAGTTAAACAATGGGGGAAGTCGGGCAAGACTATCAAAACGGTGCTGCACGATTTACGGCGAAACAACGTCAACAATATAATTAAATGTGATTTATGTGTTAGTTCCTTCTTCACCCCCCTCTCCCTCACGATTTTTGGCAATTAACAAACAGTCAAAAGCAGCGGCCAAAATAAACGTTAAAGACATTTTGAGGCAAGTGACAGCGGCGCTAATTGAAATCGAAATTGAAGCATAAATATTTTATGGGAGAGTGTGTGTGTGCTATAACAATTAAGAAATGCTAATCAGGCAAAAAGAGCAGCCGCTAGGCTAATTAATTTGCAAAGCCACACACACACACACACGTATACATATAAACTGCATAAACCGCTTGGGTCACAGGATTAAAGTAAAATTTTACATGTTGTGCTCAAGTGAAGGCTAACAAGGATTTGCTATTAGCGTCAGCTATATGCAGCAACAGCCAGGGAGCTATATAGCCGGCGGGTGTGAGAGGGTGTGTGTGTGTGTGCGGGTGTGCCGGGTGTGTTTGCACTGCAAATAGGAAAAAAGCTAAGCCGGCTGCTGCTGCTTCACGCTGAACTGTCGTAAAAATTTAATAGGACTTTTGTGTGCTGCTCAAAAAGTAACACACACACACACGTGCACACACTCCTACTATAAGTGTGTGTGTGTACGCGTTTGTGCCACAAAATGCCATTAAGTTAATGCGCATTTAGGTGCCAACATTGGTAGCTATGTTTTTTCTGTTTTACTTAGCCAAGTGGCAAACGTGTGCATAATTTGAAACTAAATATGCACAAGAAATTGCCGCGCAGAGCTTAAAAAAAAACTGTTTAATCAAAGGAGTTTTCACAAAACTCGAAGAGTTCTTTAAGTCAACCAAACTTGTACAAGCAACAACAAACACTTGAAAACAAAAGTTCAAGCAAGCCAAACACAAATATACACATATAAATATATGTACATATATATATATATTTATGTGTATTTGTGCGGAAAGATGTTAACATGCTGCGTCGCTTGGGGCTCCTAAAGATCCCGCCTCCGAATAATAGAAACATGACGTGCTACCACACAGGCATATGAATCTCAAGTGTATGCCAAGTTTCAATAAAGATAATTTTGCTCATAAAATAAATATCAACTACGAGCACTGCATATATGTAAATGTAACCAAGCTAAAACGAACAACAAGAAGAAGAAGAAAACTTGTATATATGGAAACCAGAAAACACAAGCACTCCAACAATCAAACAAATTGCCAGCCGCAACTGAGCTGCAACGGAGTCTGAGGCCAGGAAAGTAACATAAAACAAAAGCCAGCACAAATATCAACATAAATAAGGCAAAATGCTTGGAGCCCACTCGTTTGGGATACATCAGAAAACAAGACAAAAATAAAAAAATTTAAAACAACAAAAAAGAAAATAGTAGAGAAAGGAATACAAATTTGGTTAGGCGAAGAGTAGATACCCCCACAAACAAATACAAAATGTACGAAAAATGTGGAATTTTGTTATACATATGGAAAATATACGTTAGAACAAAATGTAAAGAAACCAATATTATTGTAAAATATATTATAAAATACGGTACGATTTTGTAAACCTTTACTACTTACAAGTTATAGTCAATATATAAAAAAAATTGTTCATATTTTCCAAAAAAACTATAAGATTTACTTTTAATTTAATATAATAATAGTATTTATAAATTTAATTTAGTAATTTAGAACAATTGTTCATGCTATAACTTTTGAAAACCAGTTTTTTTAAGTAAACTTAGCTCTTTAACCTTAACATGTTTATTGTATGCAGCTTAAATAATCATATTTATAGTTCTCATTTTGATACATTTAGATTTTGGCTATAGTTAACTTAAATGCTGGTCAAAAATAAATATATACCTTACAAGCTCGAACATGCTGCCCATAATATATTACACCTTCGTTCACAATATTATAATACCCACAGCCAAGGTAGAAATTCAACCCAAAAATGAAAAAACATTTTTTTTGTTTGCTCTGTTTTGCGCCTGAAACCGGATCCTTTTGTTATGCCTATGGCTGCTGATGCGATGCCTGCTTTTGTGTCTGTCCCACATTTGTTTGCCGGGCTAATTTAACAGCCAGTTTCTCATACGTACGATATGTGTAAGCTCGTATATGGCCACTAGAGCTCATGCAGCTGCTTTTGTTTAGAAGCTCGACTTTTGGCAGCAGTCGCATCAATAACCAATGATAAATATTTGCGTTCAACTGTTGCTAGTGACAGCTTCCATCATGCGATTTGTTATTCCAGCCTTCAACTTCTTAAGTCCTTATGAGTGTCTGCCGTCTGCCATATGTTATCATGTATGATTTCATACAGGATTCCGCTTTGTTATAAATCTGCACACTTTGCAATTAGAACATAATTTTTTTTGGACACGACCCGGAGTCAAGACTTGGGTCTGGCAGCTTGTCACTGGCAGCTGCTTCAATTTTGAGGAGGTCTGGTTTGTTGAAAGGTCTGGCCATCAATTCGATTTCAATTAGCACCAGGCAATTCGGCTAAGTGCTAGCCAGCATCAAATAAACAAATACATGTATATTGATTTATGTATGTAAAAAAGCAACCCAAAAAGGCTTTTATAGTCAACATCTGATAGCTGTCAGCATGATTGGCAATTACCCACAACCAGCGCCGAACCTGATACCCAAATAAATATTGTCCTTGCTTTAAACTTGATTTTTTTGTCAATTGATATTTTTATTGTAGCCGAAAGAGTTAAGCTGTCTCATAAAGTTTATTCAAAATGATTTAATTTAATTATGAACTTTATGAAATTAAAGTTGCCTCTTTACTAGTTAAACTACCAAATCTCAATCTAACCAGGTGTAAACTAGCTGTTAACTAGTTTTAAGCCAATTACAAGCTCAATGTTTTCTATGTCATATAAAATTCTTTTTTATTTTTTGCAACATTAAAACTGTATTAAATTTTTAATAGATCGCCAACCACGGCTAAAATTCATTTTTCATGCTTTTCCCATTTAAATCCCTTGGGGATTTTTTTGCGCTACATTTTTGTCTAATTTTTTTCTTTACTTTATTCGTTGTATAAATTTTAATCAAATTAAGAACAGCTGATTTAATTTAACCAGACACACACATACACACATTGTGTATTTTTTTTATAGATTTATATTTTTATAATTTTTTTTTTATATTTTTGCAGCCACCTGTGCAATTTTATTGTGGTGCCATGCGCTTTGTTCTAATTTAACCTAATTTCTGCTTTGCTGCGCTTTTATAAAAACAATTTTTAAAAATTGCTTTTTACCATTTTGCTTTTTTTGTTTTTGCGTCTTTCCTTTTGGCTAGAGGTACAGCCAACAACAAGAACAGGTTTCTTGTGTTTATTTTATTTTTATTTTTTATTTTTTTTTTTTTTTTTTTTTTTTTTTTTTATTTTTTCTTGTTCCTTTTCAATTTGTGCATTAAAAAAATACCAACAACAAAAACAACAGACAAAACCGAAAATATAATGAAAAGGATCAAATTGTGCTGAAGCATCGCGCGCATCATAAACGCACAGCAACACACACACACACACACACAAGCGCACAACAAAAAAATAAATAACAAATACATATACTAAACTGATTATCAAGGCACTCAAGAGCATCTGCTGCTGTTGCTGGCCAAGATAGGGAGCCTGGACAGAGGGTCTGGCGGGGAACCAAATGTTGGCAAGACAAAAGACAGCAGCCGTCACAGGGCTCTGACGGCGCAGCTGGCGTTGTATAGCAATTTCAGTGTTAACCCCCTCTCTCACTTTTATGCTCTATCTCTGCCACTCACATTTTCTCCTGCTGGCTGGCCACTGAAATGCTGAGGGCGATTAAAAGGTGATTTCCTGCTTTTTGTTTGCAATTTTCAGCAATTTTATTCTATATACAAAAAGTACAAGGCATGCCCTTTAACATTACATTAATGTGTGTATTTTGAATGTGTGTGCATGTGTGTGTGTGCGTGTGTGTGTGTGTTATCGCCCTGCACTCCAACAGATTCGAGTGCCTCTCTTGTGAAAGCCGCTTAACCGCCTGACTGCACGTTTTATCGTTTTCATCGGTTTTATTGGTTTCGTTTGCCCTTTTTTTATTTATTTATTTTAAAGCAATTTGTGGTCAAAATTTTTAGTGGCTGCTTGTGAATGTAATTGCTTTGTGTGCTCAGCGAGGTTCACTTTTCAATCAGCTAGCACAATGAGGATGGCAGCGACTACCCTAAGCAAGCAAATTTTCAACTAAGCATCTTTTCGGCGACCAGTTTATGCAACTTCAAAGCAAATGGGTAAGCCAGCTTCTTGCCAAATAAAAAAGGGAAGAGAAGTGCTCGACCAAAAAAACAGGTGGCTGTAAACCAGTTTTTTTTTCTTTTTTATTACTCCACTGACATATTTTCTGTGGCAACCGCATGCATATGGGTATCACATAATCCTTTTAATGAAGCACACAACGTTCCAATTTGTTCGCATATTTTTGTTGATTTTCTTTTCTTGTTTTTTTTTATTTTTTTGTTTGGTATTTTTTTGCAGCTCCCGCATTTTGTTCGCCCCTCTCAACACACTTTGTGGGTTTACCTGTTGGTTGCCCTGAATTATCTCTGTAGTTTGTTTGCAAGGCTCACAACTCTAAAAAAAAAGGGTTTCATTTGCCAGGAATTTGATATACCAGGCTAACAAACTTGACTTTCAGCTCATCGAAAATTAAACAACTTTAAGCTTTCATTATTAAAGGGATTTAGAGTTAAAATGCCACATAAAAAGCGTGTTTTAAGCTTTAATTTTTATTCATTGCATGCAATTAATTTTGCTAAATGCTCGAACCTGCTCAGCAATTGCTTATTAGTTGATGCACATACAATAGTTTTTGATATTAGCTTCGACTTTAAGATTTTTAAAATATGTTTTTTATCTATTTTTTAAAATTTAATTTAATTAAATTTTTTAAAATGCATGACACGATGTTTTCTGTTTGATCCACAGACTGACAAATTGTTAAACAATTTAAGTGTTGAGAAAATATTTCTAAATGTGTAAAATTTTAGTGCCTCACAGCACTGTTTTCCAAGTGCAGCAATTTACTTATACTGCTTACCAACGCTGATAATGTGTTTATTCTCAGAGTAACATCACAATTCCCAGATCACATCGCATGTTTTCTTACCATTTTCAGTTTCTGTTAATTGACTAGAGGGTATCTCATAACGCTGCATGCCCTTGAACATTTAATTTTACTTTCACTTTTGCCTTACGCACTTTATTGACTTTAATTATAATTAAAAGCTGTTGCTGGCATGTTGTTGCTCAGTCTGCGCTGTCTGCGATTTGCCTGACCTTAATGTTAATGATTCAGTTAGGCTTGGAGACAGGAACAGACACGTGAAGGAGGACGACGGACGGTGGGGTTAGAATTGGGACCGCAGTCCCAGTGTAAGTGGCTGCCCGGGGCGACGCGTTAGCATTAAATATTAAATATGTTGACGTCCTGCGGTGCGTATGAGTAATTTAAGCAGCATATGGGGCGCCATTAAAAAGTAAGGACACACACACACACACGGGCAAACACACGCACACACACACAATACTTCACATGGCTTGGGCACTCGGCTCGTTAGCACATCGTGCCTCAGATGGCGCCTACTAAAAACCGAGACCCAAAAACAATGGGTATGGCAGTCAGGTATAAAATAAGGCATAAAATGGCCAGATAATGGCAATGGGGGTGGCCGCCGCTTTATGGGCGCACTTAAAGCAGCAGCAACAACAAAAAGAAATTTCAAAGCCATAAAACCTGAAGCACACCACCTGAGCGGGTGTGCGGGTAAGTGTGTGTGTGTGCGGCTGTGTGTGCTGCGCGCTTATCTGATCATTAGCATAAAGTTGCCCGCCTGCCAGGACGACAGAGTGCTTGTGTACTCACCTCTTGGCTGCTGGCTTCCCGACTGCTGCTGTCCTCCTCAATGCTGGCCGATTGCTCCTTGGCAATTGCATTCGCATTCGCCTTCGCATTCGCATTCAGCTGCCTCATGTTCATATCGTGTTTGTATTCCTGCTCCTGCTGCAGCAGCTCCTCGCGCAGCTCCTGAACAATGACCTCCGTTTGCTGTTGCCTTTCGCGCTGGGCGGCCAGCTCCAGTTTGAGTTGCTGATAATCGTTGCGTATGGTGGCCAGATCCTCGTAGGCAGCGCCCCCATGGCGCACATCCTTCGCCACGCTGCCGGCAGTGCGCTGCAGCTCCACCAGCTGTTTGCGTATCTCCGAGATCGATTGCTGCAGCCACTCCACGGTGAGGCGCTCCTTGTTGCCGCTGTGCGAGGCACGCAGCGCTTGCATTTCACGTCTGTAAATTAAAAACACAAAAAAATAAAACAGGAGAAATTAGCATATTTTTTTTAGCGTATTTTGTAGTTGGCTTGTTTAATTAGCCAGGCATGAATATGCAGCGCGAACACACGGCGTATGCGTAACATTTTAATTGACTTTGAAATGGGCAACGTGCACTGCGATGCGATGCCGCGCGGTGCGGGGTGCTGCGGCGTGTAGCCAGAATCTAATTTAAATTGACAAGCGGACGGCTTAATTGCCTGTGTGGCCAAAAGCAACGCGTTAATGGGATTTGGGCGTGAGGCTTACATGAAAAACGCAACATTATTTTCCTGCAGTTTTTCAATTAAGCACGTTTAATGGCCTTGCTTGAAGCTGCACAATAAATTCGCTCATCGCAACTCTGCAAATAACTGCCAAAACAATTTTACACACACACACAGGCTCACACAAATCACAGTTAGAGTCAACTGCAATTCAACAAATGCAAAAAAGTGAAAACTTTTTCGCCACAAATGAGAACCGAAAAACAAGAAACAACAAGTGCCAGAGCATGAGGAAATATTGTTTAAGTGTAGCAAAATAAATTTTGTTTAGCGAAAAACAGTAGGAAAATGAAAATGTTGTAGCACTTGTGGCAGTTGCCAGGCGCCAACCTCAAAAGTTGAGCGCATTTTTGTGGCATTTGAGACAATTAAAGTAGTCAGTCGGCACAGCTGAAGGCAACCGAGCGAGAGTGAAAGAGAGAATGGGAAAAGCAGGGGGAAGAGTCTTCTTTCAAGTACTGCTACCCCCCAATCCAGAATATAGAAAACTTTTTTTTTGTTGGTCTACAGCTGCTGTCGCTTTTGCTGCTGTTTTATTTTTCACTGTCAAAAGAGCAAAGCTACATGAAATTTTCATAAAAAACTTTTTCTTCCTACAGCATTTTGGATAGCCATGTTGCGTATACGTAATATTTCAATTTGCGTGTGGCTGACTTATGCTCGCGTGCATTTGTGTGTTGTAAATTTGACGACTTGAGAAGTATTGCTGGTTTTTCGTTTTTTTATTACATATTTTCGGTTCATGCTCAGTTGCAGCTTATTTGAGCGGGTAAAAAGTTAGCTAGTTCTAATCATTTATGTGAGTGGGCTATATTAATTAACAAATCTGCGAAGTGTTTCCAAAGTGTTGGCAATTATTAGCCCATTTATAAGATACGTTTGATAGTTCTGCTTGTTGAATGGTTGTGAAAGTTCTGTGAGAATCAAGCACCATTTATCAGACATTCATTTATTTCATTGAAAATCAGATTAAATATTTAATGACTGTACTTTGCTTTGACTTATGTATTCATTATACAAATAAATTTCGAGTTTCTTTGACTTTTGAATAGCAAAGGGAATCATTTATTTATTTGTAGCGCATTTTATTTAATAGCCTGTTGACTAGCTTAAGGGTCTTCGCTTCTCGGACAGAAGAATATTATACGTTAGAAATACATTTTTTCTAATATTACAATGTTGAAAAACGCGCAAACTAGAAAACGTTCTTATAATGGCGATTACTATTTTATAAAATTATCTAAGCAAACAAACTGCTAATATGAAAATTAAATTTTTAGAAAGTAATGTTCAAGTAATCAAAATTATATTAACTCTAACACGGCTGTATTAACAGTAAGATGGCGTAAAATTGTTGAGTTAACTCACAAGGCTATTACAAATTAACATATATTTATTACTCTATGCTAAATATATGATTGAAAAACGCACTAAGCCTACTTTTTACCAGATATAACTATTGTTATGGAAATGCAATTTGCTTATCTTAAAAAAAAGTATGCAAATTTATAAAAATCAATTTATATTTTGAATAAAAATTTGTTGCTTAAGATTTATGTTGTGTGTGCATAAAAAAAATATACTCAAAATAAATTGTTTTTAATATTTAAAAATTTTGGGGTTACTGAAAATGTACAAATATAAATATATTTTGAGCAAAGTGCTAAAAAATTAGTAATTATTCAATTAGTTATTCTAAAATAAAGTCTTTGAAATTAATTTCATAATAAAATGTAAGTTGCAACATTTTATTTAAATGTCGCACCGTTTTCACCGCACATTTAAATGTTGTGCACCGCAATTTGTTACACAATTTTATGCACACATTTGCATTTCAATGGCTGTTTTCATTCCAAAGCTCACTTTATCTAAACATTTGATACAACTTTTAAAAAAGGGGAATAGAAAGAGCTGTGCAGAGTAAACAACTGTATGCCCTACACAGGCACAGCACAAAAGCAACAAACAAAAAAATTGCACAATTTTTCGCATGGCTGCAACAGTATTTTTGATGTTCTATTTTTTTATTTATTTGTTTTTTTTTTTTTGTACGCCTTTTGTAAACAAGAATTTACAAAAAAAAAGTAGAAAGGCAACGCAGATATTTAAGTAAAAACTGGAAATGCTGTCAATGACATGAGGCAAATTGAAAATACACAGGAAAAACCTGTCCCGTGGCGAAAGAAAATGCAATGTTGCTGACGGAGAATCGTGAGAGAGTTGTGCGCACATTTTAATTATCAAATGGAAGCTGCAATGGAAATTACGCTGAATGCACCATCAAATTTAGACCAAATCAGCGACATCAAATGGCTGCCAGTTTAATGGATCACAGGAGAAGCCCCAGCCCAGCACCAGCAAATAAGCCCATATAGTCCTACATAAGGGCCACAATCAAGTAAGGACTTGGGGGCGTCGCGGGGGGAAGTAACATAAACCACAGTTCACATGACGTTCGACTGACCCTGGCGAGTTCCTGCTTATGTGTGTGTGTGTGTGTGACAGCACACGCGTGTGTTGAATTATTTACGGTGTCAGTGACAAAGTTTACGACGTTCACGACATGAGCAAACAAACAAACAAACAACAGAAAAAATAGCAACAAAACTAACCAAAGCTATTTGAACAGTAAATTAAGTGAACGCCATTCTTGTTGTCCTTTGCTCTAGATCAACAGCGGTGTGTGTGTGTGTGTGTCGATGAGACAATCATTATTAGTCAGCCAGTCTGCAGAGACAACAAACATAATAAAAAGAATACCAAACTTGGGGCTTGGCCTAGGCCAGAAATCAGAAATCATCTACGTGCTGCCGCCCAGCGATTTCTTATCAATGTTAAGCTGCTTAAGGAACTGGATTTTGGACGGTTTCTTATTTGTTTAAATTAACTTGCGTTGTGCCAACAACAAATACAAACAGAGCACATGCCAACAGCAGCAAGCAACTGTTGGCCGAATATTTAATACTCTTTCCTATAAGATTTTCAACTTTTGATTTTTATGTGGCCTTTTATTTGTATTTAATAGCGTTGTAAAACATAAATTTTTTGAAATTTTGTCTACATTTTAGACCTTGAAAGATTTATGTTCAGATTTAGGTTTATTAAAAAATAATCTCAAATGTTGTTCTATAAGAAAAATGGATGAGAAAGAATCAACACATATATATTATATATATACTACGGGACAAAATTTCTAATTTAATCAAAATACTCCTTGACATAGTAGGGAAATATATAAAAAGGGCACGAAAAATGTTGCCTAATTCGAGGCGCTGCCAAATTGGCTTCAAGCCCTCGCACATCGCTCCCGCACATGTGCGGCTATAAAAATTAGTGGAGACACGCCCACTAAATTAATGCCTGCCCGGCCCTGCCTGGCTGCCTGTGACAGACAGCATTACGAGTCCGAAACTTTTGTTGAACAACTTCAGCCTTAAAGTTGGGCCAAGTAACAGCACAAGTTGCAAGCTGCAAGTTGTGCGAATGTTCGGCGGGGCCAGCACAATCGCAAAAAAAAACTACAAAATAAAATTAAAAATAAAGCCATCAATTTGGAACTCACCTCAATTGATCCAATTCGCTGCGCATATCCGCATCAACGCTGGCCGCATCCGTGGTAAGCCGCAGGGATTTGCGTAAATTATGTTCCAGCAACTCGTAATCCTCGCGCCGGCGCGTCATCAGCGCATTCAATTGCTTTGTCAGCAAACGCACCTGATCGCCCAGCTTCAGATTATCCGGCTCCTCCAGCTCTTTGGCCATGCGATTGCCATTCGAGAGCAGCTCCAGCTCGTTGTCGGATTCATCGTTGTCGTTGTCGTTGTCGTCGTCGTCGTTGACAAAGCGCAGCAGCTCCACGCTGGATGGGGCCCGTGTTGCAGCTGCAATTGGAGCTGAGCTGGTTGCCTTGGCATCGCGCAACATGTTGTTCACATCGCTGATGACGCCGGTGGCGCCACGCGCGCCTGCCACCGCCAGCGCAACGATCACGATTATTGGGCGCCACATTTTGAAGCGCAGCAAAAAGTTTTCGTATTTAAGTTCAGCTTATATGTTAATTCAATTGGAGCTTGTTGGCACAGTTTTAGTATTTTCGTGGCATTGGATATTTATGCAAATGTTGGCCCACGTTTCATCAAACACCTTTTGAAAATTCGGCGCCAACAATATTTGAATTATGCGTGATTCGCTTGCCGCACGTTTTGTTGTCTGCCCCCCTTTTTGTAAGCGGCTTTAAACGACGCACACACACGCACAGTACACACACAAAACACACTCGGCTTTCGACTTAACTTCTTTTTCAACCAAAGGTTTGCCTGACTTTCACTTTATTGCCTGCAGTTCGTTGCGTACGAAGCAGTCAACGCGACGTTTGTCGTAGGACTAAAGCGCCGCGCAGCAGATGCGTCCTTTATATACCGAAGCCAGCCGCTTCCGAAGCGACGTCGCCCAAAGAGAGCGAGAACGCGATTCTGTGGTTCGTAACCGAAGAGCATGCAACAAGCAAAAACAGAACAGAACAGGTTGCCTGACCGTTACGGCAGGAACGAAACCAATGCTAAGAGAGTCAGTGTGAGAGTGAGTGGAAGCGTCGGAGTGTGAGAGCGCAAAATTAAGAGCACTTTAACATTATTCGCCCGCTCTTCAGTGCTATGGTAACTGAAGTTTATGTGCAGCAGAATTATTGGTAATTGATAATAATTGTTGTTGTTTAGTTATGTTTAATGAATTTACTTAAGATTTTCAATTCTTTGACAAACTTGTCCTTTTATTTTAACCTTCTTTGCAACACGTGTACGAAAGTGTGTGTATGTGTGTGTGTGTGAGTGTGAATATATCCTTGAGCTTGGCGTTCTAGCACATGGCGCGCCTGCGGTGAATCAACAAAAACAACAACAGCAGCAGATGCCAGTCCTTATGAGCAGACGCTCAAGTGACCAACCAGGTGACTTTTTGCTTTGCTTAAATACGAGTTCATGCAATGTCCTTAAAAAAAGGCAATTTTTCTCTATATATTTTTTAAATTTCAAAATTTTATTATATTTATTTCTACTTTTTTTATTTGATGAAAAAATTATTATTTCACTCTTTTGGCTAGTTAAATCCCTAATTTGTAACTAGAGGATACATACTCTGAGCCCATAAAACACAATTTTTTTGTCTTTTTATGCAAACTAAATTTATTTCATGTTTCAGCTTTTGTATACAGAATTCTATCTGCTATAGTTAAAAAAGCAACTATTTTTCACGTATATTGCCAAAAATTGTCGACTTTTGTAAAGTGCAACTTTGAATAGAGCCCGGAAACCGAAAGTCATTTGGCTAAAACTAAAAGCTAAAACAACTAAACGCACAAAAAACAAAGAACAAAGGGCGAACAACAACAAAAAAATAGTTGGAACGTACAGAATGAAGTTTATTTAGCGGCATAGCTGCTGGTGTTGAATTTTCAGCATTTGTGTTGGGTCAGAATGGAATATGCCAAAAATGGCGCATTTTGTTGCCATGTGATGGGTGCGCGCACCTATAAACCGCCAAGGAGCAGGCAGCAGGCAGCAGGCTAACCAGCCCATTCGGGTGGTCCGCTTCGCTGCACACAAGGGGAGGGGAGGGGAGGGGAGGGGGCACCAGTTGATGATGATGGTCGTGTCGTGCTGGCCACTGCAACAGTTTGGTACTCGCCTTGCCCTGTTACACCTCGTCTCCCCCCCCCCCCCCCCCCACGCCCTTTTGCCCTGCCGTTGTTGCCATTTCGTCTGCGCTGTGTTCCGCAATTTGCAATATTTTCGCTTTTATTTTTTAATGCAGCGTCCGTTGGCCTGGTGTCCAGGGATTGACAGCGGGGGTTGGAGGGGGCACGTTGAGGGTCAGCAACATCAATGGGCTTATAATCAACTGCCACATGAGTTGCTGTTGTTGTTGTTGTTGCTATTATTATTGCTTGTGTTTGCATATATTTTGAGCGCTCTATGCCATTTAGAATTTTTATTTTTCATTTGTAATTTTTTGTTGTTGTAGTTTTTGCTGCCCTTTGATTTGTTGTCAATTTGTGGCGCGGTGTTCTAGCTTGTTGCACATTGCATTAATGCAGACAACTCGTGCGGCTAACAGCGCATCCGGCAATTCCCCATACCCCATAGAGATACCCCCTAGAACCCTAACCCCATACACATGGGCGTGTCAACGTTGCTGCTGCTGCTGCTGCTGCTGCTGCAACTGCGGTGGTGGTGGTGGCTGCTGCCCTTTCAACTCGGCAACTCGGAAACACGGCAACTCGCAACTCGCAACTCGCAACTCGCCACTTGCAACTTGCAACTTGCTTCCATTTGCATTGCTCGCTGCGTGCTTTTTTCCATTTCATTGTCGCCTGGCTGTCATGGTTGTTGCTTTTTGTTGCCGCTGTCTGATAATATTGTTATTGTTATTGCTGGTTTTTATGGCGTTGTCTCTCTGCCTTATGCGGTTCACGTTATGGTCAGACCATATTAAGCTAATGGCCTGGAAGTAAACCTTGCCTGTGGCTGCTGCTGCTTCTGTTGCCGTTATTGTCGTTGCATTTAAGCCATTAACGCTTCACTTCGAGGCTGCGAGTACTTTTACATTTGAGTGTTTTAGAAGCCACCTTAATATGTATTCACAATACACAGCAGCATATGTTGGCTTCAAATAACAAAAAATATAAATATTCTTGCATTTAGTTTTATTGTCTGAAAATGCAATATTTTTAATTACATTTCATATTCAAAAAGCTTTTACGTATTTTTTGTATCTTTCAGAATTAGGCAAACAAGTTCTGACAGTGTAGTAAAATTTGAAGGCTTAAAAAATTTTAAAATGCAAAAAACTTTAAATGAAGAATTACTTATGAAGGATTAAACAATAAAGAGTGAATAAAAAAAAACATTTCGCAGATATTGAAAATAATCAACATTACTATTTTTTGATCATTACGATATTTTTGAATTAAATGAAAGAAAACATTTAAACCTTGTTAGCTAGTTCCGTGTATATTCACACTATATATATATATATATATATAAATTATTATATATTTATTATATTTTTGAATAAGTTTTAAATATTATTAAATTATATTTATTGGCTTCAGTGAAGTTTCTGTTTAAATTTGAAATTCAAATATTTGTGCAATTAAAATAACAATCAATGCTCTTCTGGCAAAAGGCGCGCCCAAATTAGCGCAGGTGTTCTCCCGAGCTGTTCTCGGCTTTTTAGTGAGCTTGTTTTGATGAGGGTATAACGCCCAAAGACTGTTGATTCTTTGCATAAACATGCAGCCATTTACACGCAGACGCACACGCACAGTGGAACACGTGCACACAGTTTGTTGACCAATTTGGTTTTTGGCAACGCCTCGCAACAAGCTGCAAAATGCAGCGCGAACCGGTTTCACAAAACAACAAAAGCAAAACACACGCGATGCGCCGGCAACAGTTAACCAAAAAAGTATCGGCGCAGTCGCAGCTTGAAGGCTGCGCACTAATCAGCTGAATGACAACAACAACAACAGCAACCGGCTGCTCGCTAACGGCAGGTGCAACAATTTTACGACTAAAACGAAAATTTCCTACCTGATTTAATCTTAGCCGCCGCTGCCTGTTTCGCTCCACCTTTTGTCCCATTGTCGTCTTGTCTTCGTTTTCTTCGTCTGCGGGTTTTTTTTTTGGTTGCCAAGGTTTCGCTGCTGTTCTTGCTGTTGCTGTTGCTGTTGCAGTTTCTGGGTTTCATCGCTTGCTCCTTGGCATGGCATGTTGCCCGCATGCTTCGCTGCTCACACACACACACACACACACACACACAGGCAGAGAGAGAGCACATGATGATGTTATCACTCAAGGCTGTTGCTGCATGGCTGCGTCCAGTCAAACTGCTCTGCATGTGTCTGTGTCTGTGTCTCTCTGTGTGTGTGTGTGTGTATTTGTTTTTATGCTTTTGTTGCCAACACCAACACCAACGCAGCCAGCCTGGCAACCAGCTAGTGGCATCGAGTTTTGCTGTTAGCCAGAATTTCATGCTGCGTTCCCCTAATGAATGCCTCACGCGAATGCGAATGCGAAACGCTGCCAACGCCTGCCAGCTGCCTTTGCTGTGATAAAAAAAAAAAACAGAAACAACAACAAAAACAAAATGCCGAAAACACAACAACAAGAGCACGTGAACCAATTGAAAAACCATAAAAATCCTTTAGCTGTGGCACAGACTTCAGCTATGTGTGGTCTTTGGCTTCTGTGTGTGCGTGTGTCTGTATGTGCGTGTGTGTGTATGTGTGTATTCAGAGCCGGAACGACAGCTGCATCTACAACGCACATCCTAGGCATATATATCGCACAAAAAAAATGCTAGGGTATGCCAATTCAAATGCAGCAAATACCCTGTAACTATATTTCAAGTAGTTTTATAACAAGTTGAACGTAATATAATTATATTATTTTATTATTATGATTTTAGTACTTTTTCTTTTTTTAAGTCTCCTAATTGTCTATATATTGCTAAATATTTTTCATATCTAGGTATGCTGAAATTAAAAAAAAAAATGTTCTGTTCATAAAGAAATAATTAAAAATAAAGAAATAAATAATAATAAATAAATAAATAGTTTTTGGTTAGTTGTTCGTTTTTTGTATATTCTTTTTTTAAAAAGTCAATTTGCAACAGGTGTTTTTTTGTATTTTTTAATTATAAATTGAACTAAGTTTGACTTCTTAAATAATTAAAATCTTTCAGTTTTGTTGGGTTTTTTATTTTTCTTATAATTATGATCCTCAATTGGTACCTGTTACATGCACTTGCCGCAACCGATGCTACCCGTTTGAGCGAACTTTTCTGAATGCAGGGTATCCAAAGGATGTTTTTCGAGGCTGGCTTCTCTAAAAATCCAAGCAGCTGTCGAGCATTCGGCTGTTCGGCCAACAGATTTTCAACAGCAGTTAATGGACAAGGTGAAAGACAGCTATGGAACGCAACAGCAGGACGACTTTTGTTAACACACACACACGTATTGTGTGTGTGTGCGTGTGTGTGTGTGTGTATATGTATGTTGGCGTGCGTGTCTAGGCGCGTAGTTAACAATGCAAATGTAAAGCTGCCTGTCTGCTGGTTGGCTCAGTCAGAATGCAGCTGCTTTTGAGCGCAACTTACAGGATATCAATCTGCAGTATTCAGTTGCACTCCGACTGCACTCAATCCGTATCTGTATCTGCTATATGAAAGTCAAGTGAAGTCAAGCAGCACTTTGCGCTTCAATTATCGTCTCGCAGCTGACAGACAAACGCAGAAAGAGAATTTGATTTAATGATTGTTCAGCTTCAGCTTTTCTCTTTACACTATTACAATTATATTAATATAATTAATTTACATTTCTAGTATTTTGTCACCAATTTTGATGAAAATCGCGAAAGACTAGAGACCCTAAATTTTTAAAATAGTCAAATGGTTGATTGGGGGAAAAATTTAGAGCTACCCTTCTCTAAAGTTCGAAAAGGAAATAAAAACACAAATTACAAAATATAACAATAATAAATAAGGAAAATTAACTCGGTTAAGCCCGACTGTCGAATTCCTACTTGTTTATTTTTACATTTAACTCCAGGTCATGGATATCCGATCAGATCCCATATAATCTTGGTAGGCTTAAATATAATTGACCCATTGGCTAAAGGCCAATTGCGCAACGAACCGTTGAGCTATTAGCAAATTTACAGCTCTCCATTTAAATCACGCAGCTCACATAGCACTTTCAGCCTCCCAAAAAACCTCATTCGCATTCGAAAGCGTTAATAACAAGCTGTAAACAACGCTGCAATTTACCTCCTCTACCATCAAAAGGAACAGAAAAACATACAAAACTGATTCAACGCACAAAAATGAAATAGTCGACGAGAAATTGAAAGAAAAAAATAGCACACACAAAAATCTGCGCGGTTGTTATTGCTTTTGTTGTTGTTGTTGTTGTTGGAACATCGAATGCAGCACAGATGTCGCTCAGATTACGAACTTAATTGCCCCAGTGCAGGATATGAAACCGTTGCACATGTGACAAAAAATTTCCATTCCCCTAAAAAGAAAAGAACACAAAGCAAAAAAAAAATACTAAATGGGGCTAGTGCAAAAATGGCTGGCTGCCGACTGCGGGTAACAGAAAAACAAAAAAAAAACAACAACAAAAAGAAAGCAAACAAAAAAATATGGCAGGGGATAAAAAACAGGAAAAATGTAAAAAAGAAAATGTTTCGGGTAAACATTGAATGCAAAATGCGAAAAATTCTGGCGGCCCTTCAAAATGCCCAAATGCGATTTTGAGGCTCCGTGCGCGATACGGCGCTCTAGGCAAAATTTTCGCAAAAGCGGCTTTTAAATTTTATATGCATCAGTGAGCTAAAAGCGTCCTCTAGAAATATAATCGCAATTTATATGTGTTATGTGTTGATAAATAACTACAGTTTTATTGTAAGTGCCAATATCATGGCTTTTCATAGAAAACTTTTGAATACCTCCAGGCTCATGTAATCAATATATGCATTAATTCATATTTGAATTGAACAATTTTTTTGACTAGTTTATTTAATATATTCATATATGCATGTACTGTTCAAAAGAGAAAATTAATTTCAACACACTCAAGTTCTAACAATTGTATTGCATTTTTTCAAACAATACTTTTAAATCTTAAAAAACAATATATTGAAAGAAAATTAAAAAAAAAAAAAAGGTTATATTTGATTTAAATTTTGAATTGTTAAGAGTTACCCAGCACACCCTTAAATTTATTACTTGGTATCAATTGCTTTTACCTCCCACACATTTCGATTGATTTGTTGATTTGAGCCAATAGAATCTCAGGTCTAGAACGCTTACAAGTGCTGGTACTTACATTCAATCCCAATGGCCTTAACCGTTTGCATTGTAAATCTTTCCAATTTAAATCAACCTAAAGCGTTTGTCATTTTGACTAATGGCTTATCAAACCGGTAAAACAAAAAACCATACGAAAATAAAATGCACAAAAAAGAGGAACTCCTTTGGGTGTTGGCTGCTTAACAACTTCAAATGTTTGACAAAATTTATTGTATCGTAAATTTCGTATAACAGAGGAGAAAAAATAAATAAAGGGGACAACACAACACAAAAAAAAAACTTTACAGAGCTCGCAGCTCGTAAATTTTCACGAAAATTTATGCAAACTTTTGTGAGAAATTCGTGATGTTTTTGGTCCTAAGGTGATTTGCTGTGAAACATGCAAAAATGCTATAGAGGAATGGACCTGGAGAACTGAAAGACTATAATGAGCAGGACATGCACAAGTGGCCATGGCTATTTCCATGTCTTGAAGCGAAAACTCCATTGAGCAGGACGCCTTTTTATTTATTTTGTTTTGGGGGCACATTATAAATTAACAAGCAGCTACATAAATATTTCAACGTGCAACGACACCAGTTCGATGCCGTCTGTTGGAACCCAACTCCAAAGCAAATGAAAGCAAAAACAAACTGAAAGCGGGCAGAGCAAAAAAAACAAGTGAGAAGGCTCTAGTCGGGGCCGCCCGACTAGGAGATACCCTGAACCCTGCGATCTGGTTCTATAAACATTTCAGCTCGTTTAC
>SCDY01000563.1:0-54972 GCA_004143825.1 Drosophila micromelanica
TAACTTGGTCAAAAATGAACCGATTTCGATGGGGAATGGCTTTTTATCCATGATTTGACCAGTAAATTAATTCTGCATTTAAATCTCGAAACATAATTTTTGGTCGATATTCATGTCAAAATGGGGTCCAATAGTTTCCAAATAGGCATGGGTCCAATTTTCAAACTGCCATAACTTGGTCAAAACTGAACCGATTTCGATGGGAAAAGGCTTTTTATCCATGATTTTGCCTCTAAAATAATTCTGCATTTAAATCTCGAAAAGTAATTTTTGGTCGATATTCATGTCAAAATGAGCTCCAATAGTTCCCATGTGGGCATGGTGACCCTATATAGCTGTCCCTGACTGTTGTTGGCTATTAGCCAGCTCAACGTGCATTTGGGCTACTTAAGCTGACTTTGACTTTTGGTTAACCAACTTTTGCTTTTATTGCTAATGATATTTGAACTTACAAAATGAAAAGCTTAAAAGAAAAAGGGCGCATTTGATGGAGCTGCGGCAATGAGGCGAGCTGGCTGCCCAAAGCGCGTCGCAGCTGGAAATCCAAAGATGGCCGGAAAAGCGGCCAAGCCAGCTGGTGTGGCCACCAAGCGGGCGGGCGGTGCAAAAGCGGCGTTGAACTGATTAAAGTAATCCAAGCGCTGGCTGCTCGAGATGGCCAGTGGAGCAGCTGCTGATGGGGCAGCAAATGGAGACGCCACAGCAGCTGGAAAGCCAGTTAAAGGAGCTCCGGCGAAGGCAGGAGCTGGGACCAGGGCGGGCTGGGCAGCCGCACAGGCCAACAAAGCCAGCGATAAAATGAGGAACTGTGCAGGATTTCAAACAAGGAATATATATCAAGATTTTCATTTGAATTATTTTACTTACCACTTGCTGCATTTTGAAATGGATTTTGTTGCAACTCAAGCCGAGAGCTGAATATGCTCAGACCTGACGATGTGGCTGGCTTTTATACGGCGCAGCTGTAGTCGGATAGGCGTTGCAGTTCCTCAACTTGGCAGCTGGCAATTGTCACGCATTTGGATGCACAATTAGCCAAATTGCACAGTTTGTACGAATTGGCATAAGAAACGATATCAAAGACGCGGAGACAATTGATTTGGTTGCGACATGGCTCTGATTGAGGGCTTGGGTGGATTTTTGGATGAAACTCGATAATTATTCAGCGCAAGAACGAAGAAGAAAAATGACTACGATTTAATATTAAGATGGTGCTATAGTTATACGATCTGTCCAGTATAAAAACTATCTGTTTTAATATTGTCTGCTGCATACAGAGAAATTTATATAATTTTTATCTAATTAAGCTCATAAATAACCTCACTTTGTCACAGCTAAACCGATTTTGATAAGGAAGGACATTACATTCATGGTTTTGCCTCAATTATTAAAATCCCTTTAAGTCTGGAAACAGAAATTTTGGTCATAGGTCAGTTAGTTCGCATACCTCGGACACATAAGCTGATATATTCGAATGATATACATTTTTAAGACTCGTATAGCTTGGGACTCTCGATTGATATTAAAAAAATCCACCTTCTAAATATTTACAAAACTAAATACAGAGTATTTGTTAAAATTGTGCTGATTCTGAAATCAACATTTATATAATTCCATTTAATTTTACAGACCTTTTTAAGATCAGACTTAATTTGTTCAAATTAAATTCTTTGAAAACTGAAAGTCTTTTTGCTCTGATTTTAGATTTATTAATAAAGTAAATCACAAATCAAAGTGATCGGCGTATAATAAAACACTTGAAATTTGTATGCTCGATTCATGTTTTAATTAATGGAACAAATATAATAATAATAATAACTATTGTATTCGTATTCGTATCTTATAAATTGAAATCATGAATGTATATATATATATCTGGCATATATATGTTTAGCATGTATATATCTCAATGTTGTATAGCTGCTTGGTTACCTGTTGATCGTTCAGTTGTTCGTTTGTTGTTAGGCATTTCAATATAGTGTATTATATATGCCTATATATGTAGTTAAATAATAAACACTTTAGGCTAGTTACAGTTAATATGGTATGTTAGATATTACGGGCTGTATATAGTATGCGCTTTGGATACCGATGATGATAATGATAATAAACACTAAGCTAGACGACATTTAGCATAGGCATTAATTAGTTGCTTTCGTTACTTAGAGGATGAGTATTTGGATTGAGATAATGTACGTGGGTGTAACATTAACAAACGCTCTATTACACGTAGTAATTGTTATCGTAATCGTTATCGTTATCGTTACTGTTATCGAATTAAATTTAGCATAAATAACTAGGTTAGTTGTTGGATAGTTGCAATTCTCTCAATCTATATACAATATTTGACTTGAACTAATAGCTAGTAGCATCACATGATGTTATGCAGCGCCCTCTAGCGTTGGCCAGCCTCGGAGCAAGATCGGAGAGCACAAATATAGAGGAGAGGAGAGGGTTCTACCAAATCAAGGTCAGTGGTTAAAAAACGTGTACATAAAATCACAGTCTATTGTTTAGTTTAGAATAATATATATGGCAATTAACTTGACTAGACAAGCAGACAGACAATTATTTGGGAGGGGGGATTTGCTCTCCGTCTCCGACTCTACCAAAGGACATCGTAATCGTAGACATGCTCGGATGAGGCGATTATCAGACACTTGACGAACTCATCGAAGGTCCGCTTCAGTTTCCATTTGCGGGGCTTGCGCAGCAGCTGCAAAGGCTTCAGCTTGATGCGGCACTTGGGCTTGTTAGCGGGATCGTGCCAGGGACTGGTCGTGGTGGATGTGGATTTCGTTTGCTGGTGCGGCACATTGATGTAGTCGTGCTGGCGGATCTGCTGGAGCGCCTGCAGACGCTGCTCCTGGTAGTAGTGATTGAGATTGGTCAAGTAGAAGAAGTCGCCATCGTTGATGACATCGATTTCGGCGTAGTTGCCGCCATCGCTCTCCGGCTGCTCGGACGTGGACGCCGTGGATGCCTTGGCGAACAGTTGGTCAAATCACATGTTTTCATCGAACTTGGCAAAGTTGCTGTCCTCGTTCCACTGGAACTTGTTGGCATCGCCGTTGCCGTCGTCCTCCTCCTTGCCGGGCATCGGCTGATCGTCGGGCGACTTGAAGAACTCATCGTCCTCGAACGGATCCTCCTGCTTCTTGGCGAATATGTTCACCGACTCGGACTTCTTGATCAGCTCCTGGCGCTGCTGCAGCTTGCTGCTCCGCATATTCTGCTTCCTGCTGGAGGCCGAGGGCGCCGCCGCCGGCGAGGCCTGCTCCTTGTCAAAGTCGAACGAGGCCTTGGCAAAGTCATCCTCGAAGGCGGCATCGTCGAACTGCGACACCTTCACGTTGTCGTCGAAGCGCAGCTTCTGTGTTATCGGCGGCGTCGAGCTGGGCGCCGTCTCCATCTCAAAGTTGCCCTCCCGCTGCTGCTGTTGCTGCTGCAGCTGTTGTTGCTGCAGCTTCTCGCGTTCCGAGAAGTCGTTGGAGAAGCGGAACAGCGACTTCGAACCGACCGTGCTGCTGGCCGAGATCAGTCCAGCGGGCGTCGAGTTGCAGCTGGACGCTGTGCCGGCGGGCGCTGGCGGCGGCGAGCTCTGATTGAAGTCCGACTCGAAGCCATCGTCGAAATTGAATTTGCTGCTGCCGCCGCCGCCAACGCCAGCCGAGGATTCGCCGCCGCTCATCATGACCGCCGTGCTGCTGGCGTTCGATCTGGGCGTGGGCGTCTGCTCGTAGCTATCCACGAATCCATAATCGCTGTTGACGCCGCCGCCGCGCGCCCGACTCTGGCCGGGCAGCTTGGCCAGTGCGGGCGCGTGCCGCTCCTGCTGCCGGCGCTCGCTCTCCAGCATGCGCTGGTGCATCTCGTGGCGCCGTCGATTCAGCCGCTCGAACTTATCCTCGTCTGTGGGCGGCTCATCATCCACGTAGTCCTCGTCGTCGTCGTCGTCGTCATCGTTGCGCCCGCAACTGATGTAGTCGTAATTGTCGCGTACGCCACGCCCACTGCCATAGCGACCGCCCACCGTGGCCAGATCCTTGGCGCTGCGTGCGCGCGTCTTCTTGCGGAATCTGTAACAAGGATTGGATGTGATCAGATCTCTTTTCTAGGAATTTTTGGTCAGTGCTGAAGTAAGACTTGGACTGGTACTTGACTGTCTTTTAACATATGTGCGAACCAGCTTTTCCCGGACCATTCCTCTTTCTAATCTCTAACAGTGGCCCAGCTCAGCCCACAAAAAAAGTTCAGGTTCAAAAAGCGGGAGAAGCGTTGCCATAAATTCCTCTTCATGTGAGAGTTTCTGGAGACAGTTCCAGCAGACAGGATTTCAGATTGACAAACACTGGGCCACTTAAATGTATATTTTGGTATCGGGTCCTTGGGTCCAATCCCTTCAAGCAGTTTTTCCCGGCCAACTCACCTGCGATCCTTTTCACCATCCGAGGGCGTCTGGGCCAGGGCCGCGGCACGCCGACTCTCGGCCAGGCGACGCTCCGTTTCGGCCGCGCTGGCCGGCCGCTTCCAGGACTTCTGGCCCGGCAGCGTGGGCTCTGAGGAATTTTCGTCAAGTTTAGCTTGGCTTTGGTACACGCGAATCTAAAGGACTTACCCTCACCATCCCAGGGACTGGAGCCGCTGCTCTTGCGCAAACGCTGTGGCGCACCGGGCACCACATCGCCGCCCAGTTGGCTGGGTCGCTGCAGGCTGCGCTGCCTTTGGAAGTCCTGCTCGGAGTCCTGTTCGTAGTCGATGTCGCCGGTGACGCGCAGCTTGGCCGAGGACGTGGCCGGTTTGCGCAGCGAGCGCGTCTTCAGCTCGCGATCCCGTTCGCGGTACTCGTCGCGACTGTCCAGACTGCCGTAGACATCGCCGCCGCTGCCGAAGCTGCGACGCCGTCGCGTCGAACTCTCGAAGGACTCGACGCTCTCGCGATCGAACGACTTGCGCTCCCGCTCCCGTTCCCGCTCGCGATCCCTGTCCCGCTCGTACAGATAGTCCGGCCGGGGCTTGTAGCCCAGGCCCATGGGCGAGCGTCGCTCCTCGTAGACGTTCTCGTAGTCAAAGTCGTAGCCCGGACGGGCGTAGTCCCTGTACTCGCGATCCCGGTACTTGGAGCGCTCCCGCTCTCGCTCCCTTGGCAGCGGCTGGCCACGCTTGTCGTACATCGGCGCCGGCGGACCGTAGCTGGAGCGCTCGTAGGCGCTGCGCTCAAAGGAGCGCGTGCGCACAGCCTGCTCCATCTCCTGCGGCGACCAGGTGTGATGGGTCGAGTGGTGATACCAGCTGGGCGAATCTGTTCAGGTAAATGTGGAACAAAAAGATTGGGAGATTATTAAGAAAACAGGAAGCATTTGGAGCGCTTTGAACTGGTGAAGTTGAAAGGGATCTCGGACTAATTTCGACAAGGTCAGATAGATGACCGAGGAAAGGGCTTTCAAGGAAACTGAGTCTTCCCTTCCTCGCTCCATTGTGACCAAGTTGGACCTACCCAGATCAAAGTTGTCCCTGCTCCGGGAGAGTCCATGCTTGAACTTGCGCTGCGGCTGGTCGCGATCGCGTCGGGCGCAGAACTCGGCATCGTAGCTGCAACCAAAGTGGAGATTTAAATGTCGAGAACTAAAAAAAGGAGCTAACAACTTGGACTTACTCGTAATCCTCGTCGCAGGAGTTGAGGCGCCGGGCGTGGCGCATGTAGTAGCCGTGGGCGTGCGGATGTGGGCCCAGCTGCGGGGGCGGGGGCGGGGGCAGACCGCGCCGCTGCTGCTTGAGATAGTCGGGCGTATCATCGTCCCAGGGGCTGAGATCCCGCGAGGAGGAGGACGTCTGCTGGCGCTCGTTCTTGGCCCAGCGGCGCTGCTGCTGCTGCTTCGTCCACCCGCCGCCGGCGTCGTCGCGCGGATCCGAGCTGCACGGCGACTCGGCGGTGTCCGGCTGCGATGTAATCGACGCGGGCGGCGGCGGCAACGTGAGCCGGGCCTTGCCCTTGCCAGCGGCTGGCGCCACCTTGGGCGAGTCAAAGGTGGCCCACGAGGGCTTCTCCCGCTCCCGTTCCCGATCCCGTTCGCTCTGCATCTGCTTGGTGGCCGTGTCGATCAGCTGCGATACGGCGGACAGCTGCGAGGGCACCGGGGATACGCCCGCCGTCTGTCCCAGGGCCAGTTGTGGCGGCGCCGGCGACTTCTGGAGCGGAATCGGCGACGTGCTCACATCGTTGAACTGCGACGGCGTCTGCAGGCTGTGCGGCGGGCCGCGCGACGGCGCCGCCGAGGATGTGGCCGGCGAGATGCGATCCCGCGAGTCCAGCGACAGGTTGGAGATGGCGCGCTGCATCAGCTCGTCGATCTCGATGTCGTCCCGGCCCGCGGCCAGCTGGACGCAGCCGGGTCCGCTGACCACCGTGAGGAACTTGCTGTCCTGCTTGCTGGGCGGCAGCTGCTCCTCGGACTTGAACTCCGGCTTCTCGGCGCTGGTCGATAGCTTCTCGTACTGGTCCTGTGCGCTGACGGGCTCCGCGTCCTTCTCGTTGCTGTCCATGCTGCTCTCGCCGCCGGCATCCTCGTCATCGTCGTCGTCATCATCGGCCACGGTCAGCGCCGAGGAGGAGGGTTCCGCGGGCAGGCCGCGGCTGTCCACGAGGCCGCGCCTGTCGTGGCTGCTGTCCATGATCTGGCGTATGTCCTGATCCTCGTTGAACTCATCGCTGAACAGATCCTGCAGCAGATCCTTCTCGGCCACAGCCGGCGGCGGCGGCGGTGGCGGCTTATCGAACAGATTCTCGACGAGAATAATGTCGCGCAGCGCCGCATAGCGATCCTTGGCCTGGGCCACCACCTCGGTGATCTTGGTGTCTATCTTGGGCGGTGCCTGCTCCAGCTCCAGCTCGCCTGACGCGTCCAAGTCCAGCTGCGAGTGCGGCGGCTGCTGTTCCTGCTGCGCTTCGTCGACGGGCGGCGGCGTCAAGTCACCCATCAGATCCGTCTCCTGCTGCTGCTGCTGCAGCTCCTGGTCGATGATCTCGCGGAACACCGCATAGCGATCCGCGGGCGGCACAGCGGGCGCTGCCAAAGCGGGCGCCTCATTGAAGTCGGCAAAGTTGGCCACGAACGCATCCTGGGCCACATCCTCGCCGAAGGTGTCATCGAATTTGGCCACAAACGCGGTCTGCTGATCAAAGTTCACCTTGAACACCGCCGAGGAGGAGGAGCCCGGCGATTGCAGGGGCACGCCGGTGCTCGCTCCGGCTCGGGATCGGGGTCGGGATTGGGATTGGGTCTGCGTTTGGTCGCCGCTCGTTTGGAGATACTCGGAGAGGTAGGCGGTCAGCTGGACGAGGGTCATGGTGCTCAGCTTGCTGGCGGGCACGTTCAGCTTCAGCGCCAGCTCGTCCATGCCCAGCGTGAGCAGCTGCGTCAGCGTGATGTCCGGCGCCAGCGCAGTGGATTCCTTCTGCGACTGCGACTGGGATTGCGACTGTGCCTGGGCCGCCTGCGCCTGCAGAATCTCCGCCTTGTTCTCGTAGATGTCCTGCGGCCGGCCCAGCGAGGTCTGCCGCTGCGGACGCGACCGACTGCTGCCGCTCTGCGTCGGCGGCGGCAGCAGCGGCGGTGGCGTCGGCGTGCCGCCCAGCGGCGCCAGGTAGTCGTCCTCGGTGTGGCCGGGCTTGCGGGGTCGCCCCGGGCCCGGAAAGCAGCCGTCGGAGCGGCCGACGCGCCGCGAGGGCAGCGGAATCGGAGGCGCATCCGCGCTGCGGCGCAGCTGGTTGCTGGCGTGGTTCAAGTACTCGTAGCGGCCGACAGGGGGCGCTGCGGGCGTCGGTCGGATGACCAGGTCGCTGAACTGTTTCTTTGGCGGCAGCGGCGGCGGCTCCGCGTAGGGCGTGGAGTCGGGACGCGGCGGCGGCTCCGGGGCCGCCTCGTTCTCGCTGAGGGAGTCGCTCTCCTGGAGGCGGCGCATGTTGACGCTGGAGCCGACGCCGGAGGAGGAGTCGCCGCGCTTGGAGAAGCGCGCCTGGCCAAACAGATGCGGCATCTTCTTGTTGCTAATGCTCGAGATGACGTCCAGGGGCCCGCCCACATTCACCACGCTGGCCACGGGCGTGGGCCGATGGCGGACGCTGCTGTTGAGCGGCACCGGAGCGGGCTCCAGCCGGGAAATGTCCGCCTGCCAGCCATCGGATTGTTGCTGCTGCTGCTGCTGCTGCTGTTGCTCCGGGGGCAGCTGCACCTGGAGCGGACCATTGAAGACGTTCGCAGCTGCGGCCACCTGTGGCGCATCGAACTCGAACGCGTCCAGCTTGGCGAAGAGATCACCCTCCTGGAACGGGTCCGGATCGCTCTTCTTGCGCGTGGGCGAAAACGGATCCGTGTCGCGGGGCAGCAGCACCGGATTGGCATCCTCCTCCAGGGGATTGGTGGTGATGGTGGTGGGCTCTGTGGTATAATAGTTGACGGCTGGATTAGTTGGCTTGGACAAAGCTGCGCTCTGACGTAGCATTAATTTCAGTTTGGCAGCCGAAAAGTCTTCGACTTGGTAAAGAGATTGGGTCTGGGAGTGGGTTTGGGGGTGGGACTGGCTGCTGTGATGGGGACTAAGCTGGGAGCTGTTTGTTAGTAGCAGGTGGTGCTGCCCGAGGCTGGCGGTGGTTATTAGTGGGTTAGTTGTGGTGCTGATGCTGCTGCTGCTGCTGCTGCTGTTGCTGTTGCTGCAACTGGCGGCGTTTCCTGCGCGATTAGTGCAAGTGCAAATGTTAGCCGTGTTAGTTAACGGGGCTAAATGGTGGGCGTGGTCAGTACCTGAGGCTACAGCTGTGTTAATAGTTGTTGCTGTTGCTGCTATTGTTGTTGTTAGTGTTGCTGCTGTTGTTGTTGTTGTTGTTGTTCCATTCTCCTCAAAGAGAGAACTCTCCCTGCCACCCAGAAAATCATCGAAATTCTCGCCCTGACTGGAGCCCAGCTCCTTGAGCAGCTTCTTTGGCGGATTCTTGAGCTCTTGGAAGAAATATTTCTTATCGACATACGGCCGGGTGCGCCCAATGCCCAACGGATCCAGATCTGTAAACGCATCTGGCGAGCCACAAACAACAATTTCAGAGAGATACAGAGAATAAGAGAACGAAAAGAGAGACTAACTAACTGAGACTCCAAGTAAAAAGAAACTCAAGAAAACGACTCTATAAAAAAACATAAGCTCAACAACTGCAAACAGAAGCACTAAAAACACAACTAAACAACTAAAGGAGCGGGGCTTAAGGGGTTAGTGTATTAAATGTTAAATAATGTTTAAAAAAGCCATAAAAATATCAAAATAAAACTTTTCAGAGAGCTGCAAACACGATGGTAGCGCTTAAAGTAGACTCCTTTTATCCGAAAGAATGTTAACTAACAGAACTTCATTGCTAACAGTATTTTATAAGGTTTAAGTTAACATAAATTGCACTCTTTAAAGTCTCAAGTGCGAAAATGTTAATTTAGTAGCAACAGCTGCTGTTAAGTTTAACAGATTTAATGTTAAGCAGCTCTTAAGTTGAATATGATTCTCCAAATTTATGTATATTGAAATGTTATAATATATTTTATATATACATATACATTATTATTACTATTATACTACATTATATATCTAATGAAGCGTTAACTAACTAAAATCTGGCTTTCCAATTTTCGATCAACAACTTTAGCTTTAATAGAATAACAGAATAATAGACATTAACAGACAATGTTAGCGAATACACAGCAATCATTTATAATAACATAACAGAGCTGAAAGATTTGCTCGAGTGCTTGGTGACATCAAAGATGTTATCTATATACTAAAGTCAACCCCAACCCCACCTCCCCCCGATCTGTTGATTCGATATACTTTTGCTATTTATTCTAGTGTTTTCCCTATAAGAATGCGCCCAATTGAGTGCGGCTCGTTAAGCGCGTCTCAACCGAGCAATTGTCGCCCCTTTGGATGCCACCCCCTCTCGCAGCCATCGTGAATGGCAGCTCTCTTATTGTTGGGTGTTGTTAACGAACTTCACTTAGTCAGCAACTCACCCGACATGACCGCAGTCGCCGCTGCGCCTGCTCCCGCTCCCGCTCCCTCTGCATCCGCGGTCAGAGCACTTAACCCCACCTCGAGGGCTGCTGTTGTTGTTGCTGCTGCTGCTGATGTTGTTGTTGTTGTTGTTGCTGGCGCTGCGACAATTTCGCTGATTTGCTGTGTGGGCGTGGCCGAGGACTCGCGTGCCGCCAGCGGCGCCATCGGCAGGCTACCGAGCACAGCCGCCGCCGACATGGGCGTGGGCGTGGCCGTCACCCGGGTGGTGTCGAAGACGTCGTTCTGCTGCTGCAGCTCGTGCAGCCAGCTGTCATCGTCGTCCGGCTGCAGTGTGGCCGGCGAGCCGCTGGCGCCCGGCGCCGGCGACAACAGCGTGGACATGGCATCCAGGGCGGAGCCACCAGCTCCGCTCTCGGGCGTCTTGCTGGGCTGCTTGTGGCGCGTGCGCCCGGACTCCGGCGGCGGTGGCAAGATGTTGTACGACGGCACATAGATGAAGGAGTCGCCAAACGGATCGTCCTCGCTGGCCGACTTGGCCAGGCTGAGGCCGGGCTGCGACGCGGCTGGTTCGTTGGGCGTAATCCGCTCCATTTGGCTGATGCCGCGCTGCAGCGAGGTCAGCTCCTGCTCGAGATCAACCAGATCGGCGACGGACTCCGGCGAGATCTGCAGACAGTAAATTTAATTAGAGTAAAAGTTGATCAATCAAAGATTAGATTACCTCCTTGGCCGCACCGCCCGTTGCCTTGTTCACGTCCAGATTGACGCCGAGTCGCGTCAGGCTGACGCCATTCGAGGAGCCGGCGCCCAGCATGCTGAGGCTGCTCGCATGCGCGGCAGATGTGGAGCCGCTGCCCCCGGAGGCGAGATCACCGTGGTTGCTCTTTATGGAGCACATGTTGATCAGCTGGCTGGCATGATCGTGGAGCGCCTTGCCTTGGATCTGCTGGCGCGCCATTTCGATCTCCTTCTTCTTCAGCTCGAAGACGACCTGGAAGAGATCGCGCATGGCCAGCACCACCTGGCTGGCGGCCTTGTCCGTCTTGATGCCAAAGAAGCGATGCCCGCTGTCCGGCGAGCCAAAGATGTAGCCAAAGGCGCGCGAATCTGTCATGTCCTGCGCTATGAACGAGATCTTGTGCACCGGATGATGGTAGAGCGAATCGCTCGTCTTCTCGTCGCGCAGCCGGAGACCATCGATGGTCACGTGGATGATGATGCGCTGCTTGTGCTCGCCGGCGGCGCGTATCGCCATCTTCAGATCCTGGAGCGCCTCCTGGCACATGCGATCGCCGCGCGCCTCGCCCACCTCCAAAATGCCAATCAGCTTGGCCTTGAACTGGACGCCATCGCCAAAGAAGCGTCCGGGATCATTGCGGTCTGCGGGCGGAGAAAAGTAATGAAAAGTAAATATTTAATATGCCAAAGATAAATCTGTGTGTGTGTGTGTGTGTTAGTGTGTATCTGGAAAACGAACGTTTTGCGTAATTTGTTTCCTCCGTGCCGCCAAGGCCGAAAGTCTGGGCCAGCGACAGATTCGAGGACGCCTGCAGCTTGGAAACCAGCGACTTGACCATTTTGTTGTCCAATAATTAGCTCAGAGCATTGCTGTATCTGTGTGTGTGTGCGTGTTTGTATATCTCTCTCTGTGCGAGTGTGTGTGTGTGCTCGCATCATTCAGGGCATTTCCATGGCACAGACGGACTGACAAAGGCCAAACAATGCGCACAAGCAAACAATAATAACAAATAGAAACGATTTGCGCGGCGTATTTCGTTTGTTTTTCGACTTTAATTACAAAACAAAAATTTAAATAAAAATGGAAAAAATAACCGCTTGCGGAAAATGTCGAAAATGCGAGGCAGCGCACCCGCAGCCGCTACGATTCGCGCTCAGGGAATGAATGAATGACGACAGCGACAAATGACAACAACAGCAGCGCTGTTCTCGTTCTACCTCTCTCTTTCTCTCTCGCTCATTTAATGCGATGCTGCGCCCTCTGCTGTGGGAGTGGGGCAAACAAAACGCACACACACACATGCATAAGCACTGGAATTTCACTACAATGCAAAATAAAGAAAACAACAACTTAATTGTGTACGAGCAAGAGAGCAAGAGCGAGAGAGAGCGCTGCTCTTGTTTGCTAAAATCTTAACGCAGCTGCACCACCTGCCGACAACGACAGCAGCGCTGGCAGCAGCGACGCCGGCGCAGCAGCTGTCTGTTAAGCGGCCGAGCTACGATCAGACACGCATTTCATACGTCACCTGGTGTAGGTAGTCGCTCACCGTGCTATCGATAAATGTTAAATATAATATGTATATTTTTAATTGAGTTTGAACTTACATTTACAAGGACTCGTTTTCTTGCGCAGCGTTTGCATGGTTGCTAAAATGAATGGGTTGGCATTCGTGTAACGTCTAATGGCTGCGCCTTGCTGCCTTCGTAAGGGGCAGCTCAAAACGGGGAGCGGGGGTGGTTCGAACCGGTCACAGTGTGATTATGTAGCGCACAGGGAGGTTCGCTCAGTCCACATAGTCACTGACTTTTGACATTTAAATAGTGTATACTTGTTTACACTTGTCTTTGTCTCGTCTCTCCACTTCGTCACTCCTTCGTGTCCTACTCCGTGTAGTTGTTGTTGTTGTGTTCGATACTACGCGCCGGCATTACGAATACAAACACAAATACTCACGCCAAGAATATCGATTTTTCAATCGACGCATCTGTGTGCGTGTGTGTGTGTTCGTGTGTTATCTGCTTTGTGATTTGCCTACTTTTTGGCGTCTTAAAGAACAGAGACGACGCCTTTAAATATGCTGCAGTTGATTAATCAATAAGTTGCTGATATTTTAATGTTTAATTACAAGTACATTCTATTATATATTGCTTTAAGTTATGTGTTTCTAATTAAAAACACACAGTCGTTTGAACACTGCACTTTGGGAAGCCTTTTGACATTGATTTATCTATTAAATTGTACTATTTAAATGATTTTTATGAATATTTATATATCCGCCCACGGAATACGAGATGGACACCATAAAAAAATCTCGATAGTCAGCCCAAGGATACCAAAAAGTGGGGTGCTTTTTACGCCCGACACCCTGTGCTAGCCGGCATATGTGTTATCGAGTATATGCATTGCTTTACAACACTGTACATTGGCGAGTTAGCAGTAAAATGTTATGTACATAATGCAAGACAACAGTTTGCTCAATTCTCTCTCCCGTTTCATTGTAACATGACCATTCGAGTAAAGCAGACCCCAAGCCCCAAGCGCGTTTACAGAGTGTTATGCGTCATAATTGTTGTTGTTTCGGCGAAGTACGGACGTGTTGATGCGGGTGCGCAGCGTGATAAATTTCAATTGAACAGTCAACTAATTACAAAATAATAAAATTCGCTGCCATTCATTGTTGAATAGCATTAAATATTCCGTTACGCGGTAATTTAAAAGCGCAGCTGTGCAGCCACCTGTCGACGTCAGAATTGTGCTTTTTATCGAGCCGAATTCGTGCGCGCGTCGCTTTGTTGCCGTCGGAGACGTTCACAGTTGAATATTTAAAAGTTTGCCCGCTTGCAATTAGTGAAAAAAGTGTTAACTGTGTATATACGTACATATATACATACATTTATAAATACGAAAATAAGCGACAAAGCAAACCAGTTAGTTGCCATCCAGCATCCAGTTGTAATACATTTTTGTGAAAATCTCAGTAGCTTTGCAATATTAAATGCTAAACCCGGCCACTCACACATATACCCAACAATAGTTTAAATCGTTTCCAATTCTTGGCTATTAGTTTTTTTTAGCTGTTGGGTCTGCCGATCGCTATGCGAATCTAATTTAGACTGTTGAAAGTGTTGCAAAATTCCAAAATCTGTGTGTGTGTCCCATCCCCATAGAGTTTGTACTGAAACGGTGTAAAGCAGCAGCAAGATGAATAAAACCTGTGCGCGTTGCCAAAAGGTGGTTTACCCCATCGAGGAGCTGAAATGTCTGGACAAGGTAAGTACATTTCCTTGTGAAACTAAACAGAGTTAACGCAATTTGTTGTATGCTTAAATATGTATTGTATGTATTGGAATTTTTTTTCTTCAATTTTGTTCCTTTGTTTTATGCCGCTGCTTCGCACTTGTTGTATACGCGCGTTAGAGCGAGACGGCTATCTGGTCACATGCCCGTTTCTCTCATTGATCATGCGTACCGTTTGCTCTCGTGTGTCCGTGTCCCTTGTTTGTGGTTTCTGTTTATTATCCTACGCAATTCGTGGTCTGTTGTTGTTGTTGCTGTTGTGGGCGCAGCGTTTTAATCGTAATTACTAACAACAAACGTGTGCAAAAATAAAAAGTCGTTCGGCTAGTTTGCAGCGACGGCGACGGTGACTGCGACTGCGCAGCATTTGTGTTTGCTTCTTGGAATTTTGTTTTGAACGTTCAGCTAAATAACGGCACACAAATTTCATTCGCTTAAATGTGAGTATCTGCGTGTGTGTGTATGTGATTGCGCGGGTGGCAGTTGCTGCTTGTGCTTGCTACAAATTTTTCAATTTTCGCCAACTCAGGAAATTGAAAATTGCTTTTAATTTGCGTCGCCGCTGTTTCCGCTACATTTCTCTACCTCCTGCCTTGCCTCTCGTTCTTCATTCGCATTGTCTGCGCCAATTTGCGTAAATTTTGCGTATGAGCAGCGGCAACGAACCGTTGCAAACTTGCAGCGCAGCTTTTGATCTCTGCTTACTTTTTGTTGGTTCTTAAACAAAAACAGAAAAAAGAAACCATCCGTTGACTGACCTTGAGCGCATATTTCGATTCCAGTTTCGCATTCTCTCTCACACACACGCATACTGGCTTTGCGGTCATTGCGTTGCTTTCTTCTTGTGCTTATTGGTTTATGCTTAATTCCAGTTTATTTTTATTGACCGTCCGCCCGTCTGAGCTAAGCTGAGTGTCTTTTGTTGTTGCCTTGTATCTATTTTTGCCCTTCAATCGCTTGTGAATAAAGCAGCTGGAGCTAAACTTTTTCTCAAGAGCTGTATCAGTTTAAATAGTTTATTTGTGATTTAAGGCGCGTTTTCCCTCAATGCTGTGTACATTGTGCACGAAATCAAAACAAAACACACGCTGAACACGGCTGATAACACGTCGCCTGGAAACAAAACAAATGGAGTGACAATTGTCATTTCATCACTCGGCACATTCCATTTGAAAACCTTGCTGTAATCAGCTACAACTATCAGCAGATGCTGTGTGTTCCACAACACTCTACCTCTCCCCACGTTACGCTTAAGCGTTTGTCTAATTATAGTCAAGATGCTCTACACACGCGCTCTCCCGCTATCTCTCTCTCTCTCTCCCTCCCGCTCTCTCTGTATGTCTAAATTTAGCTGTGGAGTAATGAAAACTATTTAAAGTCTACGGAATGAAGTCAGTTATAAAATATGCATGAGGCCTAATGGAAATGTTGAAATGTGTAAATAAAATAAACCGAAAGATTTGAAACTTGAGCAAACTGACAGCTAAGAAGCAGACAAACATGTGCACTGTGTGGGCCAGACAAATAAGTTGAACTTTAATTTAGGCCCGTTGCCTCAGTTTTCATCTCGTGTTCGACTTGACTGCCTTAGGACATTGCACACAACAATGACTACTGCTGATTATTTTTAATAATTGTGTTTCCCAACAATTCTTAGATAATAAACAAATTGACTCATAGACAGGCTACACAGAGCACAAAAAAAAAACGGGGCTCATTATCTATTAAACAATGGGGAACGCTTTACAGCAAAAATAAACAATTACATGTTGGATTTTATGACTCATCATTTAAATGCGAATTTCGCAACAAATTGAATGCAATTGCTTACAAAATTAAACAAAATTATTACATTTTAAAATGTTCTAATTTTTATTTTTATAAATATAAAATATATTTTTTATTTATTTATTTTTTTTTGTATATTTCTGTATATCTTGCGAAGTAAAATCATTCTATATGTACGTGTTTTTCACTAGGGTTTTTGTTGAATTTTTCAAAACTTTAATTTAGAGGTGACAGCAGCAACGACGTAGCCTAATTTTCCAGTGAAAACGTTTGTGCCATTTCCTTTGCGGTTCTTGGGTTCTCTGTTCTGCACGTGACATATCCTGATATAGAAATCGATACTCGTGACAGGCAATAAACGGGCATTTTATACCAATTATCTCTGCACACACTGAAAAGTTTGTCTTGTAAATGAAGAAATGCTTTTTAAATGCCGTTAAAGTTTTGCAGCGCTGTTCACGTTGCTGCCGGCGCTTTGTTAATCGATTTTTGATACCAAACTTCACTCAACTTGTCGCCGTTGTTGCCGTCGCCGTCGCTGCTGCTGCTGCTGCTGCTGTTGCCAATTTCATTTATCTGACTTTATATTTGGCAAATACACGAATGTGTGAGCTTTAGTTTTGCCTGCCTGTTGTATACCCTGCACAAATTAAAAATGGGTCGAACGTGGGTATATATGTTTTATATTTGTGTATATACTCTCGATTAACAGCACTAATAATAATGTTATTTGCGAGATATTTTAACAATTTCATATATTAACATTCGAATGCAATCCTTATGGTTTAAAAAGTTATTCGAATAAGTTTTTTTTTGGTATTTTGTGTTATGCTCCTAAGACTACAGGGTATTTGCCAGTCTAGCATTCTTATTGTTTCATGCTGCTGCTGTTTTGCTTGGCTGCGGCGGCTGCCACGACAGACGATTATTTTATGCTCGCAACGAAAGTAAATGACCTCTTTGTTGTCAGCCCAGGGGAGCGGGGCGGTTCGGGCGGGGCTGGCAGGAAGCGGGCTTAACATTTTGGCCAATTCGTGCAGCGTGGCACGAGTCGACAGTTAGCCGCGAGAGAGGACAGCGGGACAGGCGACAGGCAGCGCAACGATGCGCAGCGTCAAATTCAAGCGTCCTCCATTTGCTGTTTGACTTCGTTTGGCACTTACCGGCCATGGCAGCAGTAGATGTGCTACTGCTTTGAATCGTTCGAGGAGCCCCGCTGGCGTCGCCTCCCCCCTCTCTGTCGTGGCACAGTTTACGGCGCTGAATGTTTTAATTTTTGCATTTGCGCCATGACAAATGACTACAGCGACAAACTTCGACGCGAGAAATGTCTGCGCAAATTATTTTCTGGCTTTATTTCTGTTTGACGCTGTTTGCCACCACGTGCGACACTCGAAAATCATTTCCGCCTCTCTACAAACAGCAACAACAAGATGCAGCAGCAAAACAAGAATGCAACGCAGCAGTGTTGTCAACTTTTAAGTTAAGAATGGAGTTGAATAAGGTTAAATAGCTTTATTTACTAAAATAGCCAAAAAGAAAAAATATATTTCAGTGTTTTTAGTTTTATTTATTTATAATATAGACCTACCAAATTTTATTTGAAATTTTTAACTGCCGCTGTCTGCTGTTTTCTATATTTTCTGGCTTTAAAAAAAAAACGGATTTATCGGTAAAAAGCAAAAATAGAAATAGAAAGTTTTTATTCATCTTTAGAAGTAGGTTAACAAGAGCTTTAATTTATTTATTAAAGATTAATTAATTTAGAAACAAAATTGTTATAGTTTTTAGAGTTTTATTTATTTATATTAAGACGAACTACATAATTTTATTTTCAATTTACTTTTAACTGGCTTTTAAAAAATACAAATTTATCGGAAGAAAAGCAAAACTTGGCAACACTGTTACTCAGAAAACAGCGCCAGCAACAACGACAACCACATTGACAATGACAATAGTTTTTATTCATCTTTTTCCACTCTTGACTGAGCTCTCAACTCTGAAAGCGAAGTTCAGTTTTGCATGACAAACCATTTTCTGAGTGCTGCCTGCGGCCCTCACAACCCCTCCCTCCTTCCAGCAACAGCTTAAAGAAGGGCGCTGCAATTTCATAAACAATTCAGGCATGAAAATAAAAGTGGTCAAAGCAGCAGCAGCGTCGACTTTGACTTATCGCTGCTTTGCATTTCTTTATCTTCATTTCCTTTCTCATGCCTACACACACTCACACTCACGTATTTGTCATTTCACTTTGGGCTTTGTTTTCTTTTTTGCTGTGAGAACTTTTTGCGGTATTATGCAATTGCAATGTGGCAGCAGCTTTTACCTTTACCTCTCCCGCTTGCAACTCACTTTCGTTGCAGCGCAATCAAGGGCCCAAAGCCAAGAATTTGGCTCATCAGTTATGCTCCAATTTCTGTTGCTCTTCATCTTCTAATTAGCCGATTTCTTAAAACTTTTTGCAACCCATTTGGCGCTTGCCAATTTCTCCTTTGACAAAAAAAAAATTTGGACTCCGGTTCCCAAACGAAAATCGAAAAGAATTATTAACGTTTTCCAGAACGATGGTTTTTTTTAGGTTTTTAAAATTATGTGGAATTCTTTTTTAGATATTTTACCTTAAATAGCTTTCGGAACTGAACTCAATATAATCAATATTTCATAATATTGAAAGTACTTTAAATTAACTTTTGTATATTCCAAGTTTGTGGCTTACCAAATATACATACATATTAGATTATGGCCAGCATGTTTTCTATGTATTTTGTTTTCGTTTTTTTTTCTTCTTTGCTTCGATTTGCTCTGCTTTTGTGGCCCAATTTTTGCATTGAAAATGTAAAAAAAAAAAGAATTTGTTGTTCAACTCTGAAAGTGGAAGCTAAAGTGGAAGTCGAAGACGATGGCAAAGTTTAAATTGCTGCTGGGCAAGCTTTGGGCACGGAGTTTTTAGCCTATTCGCTTTGGGCATTGAGCTTTTCAAAAGGGGGGCTTTCCCTCAATTAAATATTTCCCATTGTATTCGTTGTCAGGCACAACAATTTTGACTAATGATCAGAAATGATGAAGTGTCTGTCTGAAGAGCTTGTGTCTTTTATTTGTATATTTTGGCTACCTGTCTGCATCGTCCCCCCCTCCCGCCCCTTGGTGTGCTTTCTGTTTCCGGCCATTGATATGTGGGTCAGTTCACTTGGCTCTACACTGGACTACATAAATACATGGCGCTTGCGTCGTCTTCCCGTCGTCAATTCATTGGCTTTGTCTTTTAGTTACGCAGATTCTTCTTCTTCTAGCCAGCTGGCCCCTTCTTTGCTGCGCTGTCGCTTGTTTCCTGTCATTTCTTCTGTCGTCTTTTAATTGTTTTTGTGATCCCCCCATCCCATCCCACCCCACCACTTACTATGTCCCGCTTGTTTTCACATCGCTTTTGTTGTAAAATTTATGTTAATGCGCATTTGCTTGTAATTTGTTATGCCACGCCCATCTTTGGCGACGGGGCAAAACAATTGTCGTTGTCGTTGCTTTTGATTGACCTCTCCCCTTACGCCCCCATTCCCATTTTTATTTCTTTGTTTAAATTCAATTGATCTTTATTACCTCGACTCGGCGGGGTGGGTGAGCCGAGCGGCGGCTCGTGTAAAGTGGCAACCCTGGCGACCCCTGGTTGCGGCTCTTTTATTTTTATTATTTTCTTCTTTTCTGAAGCATTTGCATGACTTGGTCCCTCCTCAACGTCCAATTGATCCCCGCATCAATGTTTCGGGTTCTTGTTTTGTATTGCTTGCATCTGTATCTGTGTGTGTGTGATATATATAGCCAGATATTTTTATACATCTGCAATGTGTACGCTTGCATAGTTCCACCAATTTCCAGCTCTTTGGCTCTTCAGTTCAAGTGGTTGACTTGACTCTCTGTCCATCACTTGAGGGTTTTCTCGCCTCCTGCTCCCACTCCATCTTCATCTCCCTCTACATTTCCATTGTCAATCATGTAACTCAGCTTTAGATCTTTTGCTTTTGCTTTCGCTATGGCTTTTAATGTTAGCTTTGCTCCACTTTTGTGTCCAGCCCTTTCCTCTCTCTCCGTTCTGCTAACCCACTGCCATTTGTCACTTCATCAGCAAAAATTAATCGTCTCGAATTCGGTTTTTTCGTTTTTCTATTTTTCGGTCTCATAGCTTTGCAAATCTCGTGCATTATTCAAACTGCCGCCTGCCCCTCCGACACCCCCCACTCCACACATTCCAGAGACAGTCGCAAGCAGCTGCTCCACATTAGTTTCAGCCGCATTGTGCTCTAAATCCAAAAGTTTTCTCATTGTGTCTCTTTGGCTTGTGTAGTAAGCCCCCTCCATTTGCCGAGCTCCCCGCGGCCCCCAACTCTGTTCAAATATTAATAGAGCGTCATGTGTAAGTTTGAGCTGCTGCCCTTAGAAGCTTTAAGCTAATTTACAAGCTCCTAAGATGCTTCAACTCCCCCTCCCCTCTCCTGGGTTGCACCTCATCCATTAGCAGCCTGTGGCCTTAAGCGTTTGAGGCAGGCTAATACAATTTACGTTGCAGGCAACGCTAATTATATGCAAAACACAATAAGACGCTCCCACAAGATACACACACACACACACAGATACATACACTGCACAGGTGGGAGGGCTGTGGGCGTTAAAAGTTGGCTAACTGATTGCGTGCATATTTGCAATCGGACTTTGGCATATACATATTTACATACAGAAACGGAACCAGAGAACAGAGTTTGGATAGCGCGAATTCAAATAAAACTTTTCAGAAACGAAGGCAACTCCTCCGCGTGTGTTTTGTGAGCTTTTGAGCTGTTATAAATTAAACAAATAAAATGCAAAAATGTCATCGTACAGCAATGGAGGGAGGTGTACGGGAAGAGCTGCATGCTATTGACTTTGCTAATTGACTGGAGTTGGCAGGAGAAAAGAGAGTGCATGAAGAGGTGTGTAGCGACAAATTGATGAGAGCAGCAAACACACACATACACGCACACGCACACACAGAGACCCATTTGCATGCGTCGTTTCAATTTGCAAATTTAGAAATGTGAGCAGAGTGCAGGCTAGAAAGAGTGGCAACTAGTTCCAGACAAACATGTGAACCTTACTGAAAAACTGGAAACTATGCAAAAAAAAATGATCGTTGACAAAAAAAGCTCACTCAAAAGAGAGATAAATAGAAAGGAGAATGTGAATTTAAAGAAGAATTATCAACAACGTGTGTTATTTAACTCAGTATTTAATTTAACTGGACACTAGAAGAAAAACTATCGAAAACACGTGCTAATCGATAAAACTATTATTTTTGCAACACATATTGGATAAAAACGATCGATAACGTATCCCTTGAGTTCTCTTGGTGTCAGCTCCTCTGCTTCTCCTGTAACAACGTAGCTCTTTTGTGAGCTGCGTTTTACTTGATCCAAAGTAATGCAGACGGAACCGCTAAGTGAGCGGTTCAAAGAGAGAGCAAGAACGTCAGACTCTCTGTATATTTTTTGTGTTGAGAGAGCGTGCCAAAGAAGACAAAAAGGCAATAACAAAGCGAATGGTTAATCTGTTATTATCCGTTTGTCTATTTTGCTCATTTGGGCAATGGTTACTGTACGCCAAATTTCGTTTTAGTTTGTGTTGCAATTCGGCATAGCTATGTGAAAATCTGCGCGTTATTGGGCACGTAAGTTTCAAAATAAATTATATTGTAAAAAAATATTTTTTAACATGTTGCTTTTGCAGGTAAGGCGATGATGGGTGTCCTAGCGCACCATAGCTTTCGTAAAGGACTATCCAAAATAGCATTACTTTGTAGCGCAGAGTAGGCGCTACCCGTGAATCGCCGCTAAGCGGTTACTTCTGCATTACTTTGTAGCGCAGAGTCCCCGACACAAGGTTATTCAGTGGAAAGCGCTTTCAAAAGCGGACATCGCCGAACAAAAATCGCCGCTAAAACGCACTAGCGGTAATCGAGTAGGCACCGCTTGCCGACACTGTTATTTTCTTGTGCTAAGTCAGCCCAACTATGAAATTCATAATCTTCAGCTATTTTGGACACAATACTAAGCCACTTAAGTTGCTTTTAAAACCCCCTAGCATAAACTATAAGTGCAAATAAATAATTCAAATTTTCACTTTGTTCTTGAAGTGCATTTGTTGAATACACTTGTGAATCAATTTTACAAGAATGGTCCGCCCAATTTCAGTTGTCAAAACTTTAGCACAATGCACTTCAAACGGCAATCGGCAAACACAAAAAAATATAAAAAAAGAAAACAAACATTGAAGCAGCAGGAACGAGACACCAAAACTGCACAATGTTGATGGCTTTGCTTTGGCAGTACCGACAACAAATTCTATGGCCATTCAATGTGGGCCAACAACGACAGCTTGTGGTTGGTGGACGAGCTTAAAAGAATTGAACAGCAGCGGGAGACTGAACAGTAGGAAGATATTTTCATTGTCTAGCACTACAATCTTGAGCATAGAGAGAAATGTTTGACCATTTACATACAACAACAACAATAACAGCAGCATCGACACCAATTCCAACACAAGCTGAATGATGATGATGATGGTGCTGAGGCTGACAAGTTGGTCTGCAAGCGTACAACAGTCCGCTGGCGGGGAGGGAAACTAACCCGTCTTTAAATGCTGTTATGTATCTTTTAACTGGCGATACCGTTATGAGTGCTACTCAGCTGAATAAAAAAATTTGAAAAAAACACTTCTCTCATAACAGAGATACTCTACTCTATGATGATTTACTATTCGACCCGAACCGTTACCGATGCGTATGCAGCATGCAAAGCAACTACAAAAAGAAAAGCTTATAAAACACTCGCAACACTCCACGCACAGCTACTAGATAAAAGAAAAACAAATAAATAAAAAGAGACTCCATCGTTTGACTCCCAAGCTCCCCAGTTCCAGGGTCGTTCTGGAGTCAGCAGTTGGTTCAGCTCAATGCGAATGTCGCCTCCAGCGCAGCGCTTGGCATTGCTCCGGACTGAGTCACTGGCTCAAACGTTGAGGTTGATGTAATGCTTTTTTATTGTTGACGCAAAAAATGAAAATACAAAGATACAAAACGGGATACGTAAACCGGAGAACGCCAAGCAAAAGGCAGCTGCTCCATCAGCGCCTCAGTTGGTGGCCGCTTTATTTGCGTTTTTTGCTGGAATCGAAGGGGGGAAACAATTAATAAACAAATTATGCGGCATGTATCTGCTCAACACACACACACACAACAATACTCGCATCTATTGGATGCGAACGTGCAAATATGCGTCGAAATTGAAATCATAAGCAAAAGAGACGCAGACGATTCTAATCGATTGTTGTTACTGTTGTTGCTGTTGTTTTAGATCAGACGGCTACGTGCCGCTTGCAAGGCAGCAAAACAAGCGTTAGATTGATGCAGTGTTGTTGTATCTGTATCTGCCAGATACAAATGCAAATTCTGGCTAAGTGTGTGGGGTCTGCACAGCAAAAGTGTTTGCCAAAGTATCCCAAATGGTATTGTATACGAAATGTTAAAATTAATGAAATATGATCAACAAATCTGAAAGGCAATGTAGGGAGAAGTCAGCATTTGGATTCGTGGAATAAACCAAATCAAATAATTGTGATTGGGTGTGTTTACGAGTAGATGGAAACAGAGAAAGACAAACAGAAAATATCGTATAATGGTATCGTTGTTGTTCAATATTGATTGAAATATGGAAACAAAAAGGCATCAGATTCGATACATTTTATTTATTAGGTATTGCTATAGTCAACTTGACTTCTAGCAGCTAGAAAATTCCTATGTGGTTCACGTAAATATATTGGAATGCAATGCCATTTAAAAATATCATTTTGCAGATAAATTATCTCAACACAGTCACTTTTTATCATCATTCATATATGTGCATATTCAAAGTTTGTTGTCTTTTTTTTTATTTTTTGTTACCGCGGCTACTGTGTGTGCTGTATATTTCGAGAGTTTTGAGTATCTTATTTCCGAGACAGTTATTGCGGCCCGATTACGTCATTCGAGGCCTGTCAGCTGTGGAACTGTAGACAACATTTTGATTGTGCAGATACAAAATAACAACAGACTCCACACACACACACAGATACAGAAATGAACGTGCATATTAGTACGTGTAATAATTGCAAAACTCAACTGAGAGCAGTTCCAGTTTCTCGAACAAAGCAAATCCAAATTAAGTCGGGCAGTTAGTTATTCACTTTAAAGTCGCGTTGAGCAACGGCAAGTAATTTATATGACAATCCCCCCTCTCTCTATCTCTAAACATAAACAAAGTGATTTTAATTAGCCATAAGTTGGAAATAAGCAGCAAAATAAAAAACTCAATTAAATGAAAACGGCAGCTGCCCCAAACAAATTAGAAACTTGTCGATGGCTTGGTGATATGAAGATCTTCCAAGTAGATATAGTAGAGCTGACAAATCAACGGGCATGGAAAACTGTTGGCGTGTGAAAAAGTGGGAGAAAACAAATACAATTGAAAGAAAAAGTGAACAAAGTAAAGTGAGAATTGCATAAGAAAACATGCACGGAATAAGGCAAGTGTAAAAGGGGGGTGAGTGGCCAATCAGTGGAAACATTGTTTAGACATTTAATTATAACATTACCAAGTTGGGACAGTTCCCACTGCTGGCGATCAACTGATCAACAGTCCAGTCACGCCAATGGGGCAACAATTAAAACTATTTGCGGGCTTACTTAACGTTCATCAGCAGCTGATAATGACAATTATGTCATGTACGTGTGCGAGAGTGAGCAGGCAATACAGATAGACATAAACAAGGTTTTTTTTTTCATATATATATATATATATAGTTTGTTTCATATACGGCTAGGCCGTACCGATCCGGCCACCACCCCATATAAGGACAGTCCGACAATTGTGAGTGTGAGCGACGCGTAACGGCATCCAGCTCGTAATCGAAGAGCTTGGAATGGGGCTTAGGCTGCTGTTGCTTCTGTTGATTTTGTTGGGGCCATCAAGTATCTGATGACAATGACTCAACTCACGTCTCACATGATTCTTATATCCATTTATGGCATTTTCAATTGGAATAACAGCGACTGCTGCAACCACCTTGACCCCAATCGAGTGCGGCGTACACCCAAAATGCAAATGCGAAATCTGAGAGATAACGACAACAAATAGCCCCGGTACAGTGGGTGACAACGAAATGTCAATGCGATCATTACCCTGTCAAAATTGACAATTGATCCCGAACCCATACTATCCAAATTTCAAATGGCCATAACTTTGTCAAAACTTAACCGATATTCATTACGTTTATCATTTTGATCATGTTTTGACCTATAAAATGAATCTACATTTAAAAATATTTCATATTTGAAAAAAACATTTTTTTTATGTTTTTCCCAAAAAAAATCGCCTACTCCCCCCTTGTATATTTTGAAAAATTTTTGTTTTTAAATTTTAGAAACCGGAAATTTTATTTTTAATCGATTGCGCGTACCAAAATTAGTATAATTTGCAACTTTAAAGTTGATTTTGAGGGGGTCGATTTTTCTGTCAAAAATCATGCCAAAATTGACAAAAATTTAGACATGTAAAAATTTTCAAAGCTATACTAGCCAAATTTCAAATGGCCATAACTTTGTCAAAACTAAACCGATGTTTATGATGTTTGTCATTTTGATCATGGTTTGACCTAGATTGATTATATATTTGAATTTAATTCGTTTTAAAAAAAAAAACAATTTTTTTTTCCTAGATAGGTGTCTTTACGAAAAGAAAAAGTAAACAATCTTGACTCTTTCATTGTATATTTAAGACACAATAAATCATCTGATCTCTATTACATAACGTATTTTCAACATGTTCAAGATATTATCTTCACACATGCCACAGTAAGCTGATGACAAAATTCTTCAGCCCACTGTACACTAAATGCAAAAACGACAACAACAACAGCAACAATTGCAACCAGTTGTAAATGAAACAGAGCGTGCAAAATATATGCCTAAACCTGAGCGCTTTTTGGTGGGCGCAAACAGTTTCTTGTGTGAAGACGCGGGCTGAGGTGGCTTAACGGGCGCGGGGGAGGGCGGAAGAGTGAGGAAGCCGTGTTAAATTGACCAAAACGCGACGCAGCAAACTTGAACTTAATTTGGCGCTCGCTTTGGGGGCAGCCCGCACGACGCTAACGACGACGTTGAGGAAGCTGCCAAAAACGTTTTATTTTTTGTTGGAATCTGAGCTGAAAGTTGGAAGTTTTGGTTTCAGTGTGTGTGATACACTGTGCCAATAGGAAGCAGAGGAAGTAGTTGAATTCTGTGTTCGTCGCTTTCACTTCCGCTTCATCAGCTGCTGCTGTTGCTGCTGCTGCTGCTGTTTTCTGTAGCTGTTGCTTTTGCTGCAGCTCCCGCATTATCTTGTGCACACACACCGCCTACCATGATTATCATCAACAGCTCCTCATCATTATCATGTTGAGCAGCTGCCAGCGCAAGTTGGGTTCGTTTACAACACAGACAAAACACGTGGGTCGCACAAGTGTGCTCCACTTCCCACCTTCCCCACCTCCAGTTGTTCTCTTGATGCACTCTTAAAAACAGCTTGAAATCGCATCTGACTAGCGCTTGCCTGTCTGAAATTTAAATTGGTTGCACTAAAACCAACATTTAACATTTGATATATGTTTCCTTCTGGCATCTTTGGAGCATTCTCTAAGTCAACAGCAGATGATAACCATATGCCAACCAGTTGGAGTTGAGTTTACGGGAATTGCATTTCTATTTCATACGTGTGAATTGTGCTATTAGAAAGTGATTTGTGGCCAGGGCTCTGCGAATAAACACCTTGTAAATTTCAAAGAAAAGCAAAAAAAAAAAATTCGTTTAGTTTAACGAGAAATGTTTTGACATATCTTGTCAGTATTAGATTAAGATTAATGTGTGTCATCTTTGGCTTAGATTTTAAGTAAGTTGATATGGTATTAATATTTAATATTTTAATACAATACTATGAGAGGCATATTTATTTTGTTCTTTGTGAATATTAGTCACTAACTGATTTTATCTTTTACATAATTTATAAAAATATATTTATCATTTAATGAATCTCTCCAGAAAACAAATTTTCTCATTGACATTTTCGATGGTTCTAAACTCAAAACAATTTTCTTGAAACTATTAACTGTAGATATAAGGCAGTATTCGAATGCCGATTCTAATTTCCTAACCAATTTTTATTACTAAACGCTCTGTGGGTTTCTTATCCAACTTATATCTAACTGTTAACTTAGCTTTCCTTTTAAGATCTCCGATTTCTCGTTTAATTTTATTGCAAGTTAACAGTTTGTTCAGTTTTAATGATTGATCTTTGGGAACCGTCAGTTATGTTGTTCTTTCCGTGTTTAAAGCAAAAATCATTTGACACTTCTTCCTCCGGCTCAGCTTATAAATAGATTTTTTGGTTTTGTTACCATTTAAGTTGTTGGTTCGTGTTTATTTCCCCATTGTTTTTGCTGTTGTTGTTGTTTATGTTGCCCTCATTTGTCATTTCGCTGGTCGCTTAACTCTTGTAATCCAATCCGCTGCGAAGAGAGCTGCGTTCGTTCGTGTTCGCAGCTAACCATGCCGAATCCCCAACTCGAACCTAAACCCAATTCCAATCCAGTTGGTTGCTTTATGGGTCTCTGTCGGCTGTGGCTCATGCCAATTGTTTTGTTTTGTTTTGATTTTTTTTTGTTGTCGCTGTTTAAAATGTTGAAAGCGTGCAAATTCGAATGCAAATTCAACACCTCTCAAAGTGGTTGACAAAAAACTACCAACAACAAAGAGCGAAACAATGTGAAATACTTACGTTTTTTCAAATTTTTTTTTGTTTTTGGAAATGGAGCCTCAAATTGAAAACCAAGACGAGAAGCGAGCGGCAAATGAAAAGTGGGTTAAAGCGAGCATAGAAAATTAAATGCAGTCCGCTCGACAAACGATTACCTCATAAACAACAACAACAACAGCAGCAACTGCATTTTGTTGTGAAAGTGAAATTGAATTTTCTGTGACGGTCATCAAAACCTCATCAAAGTGCAGCTAAAGTCGCCAAAGTGGAAACACCCGAATTATGAGAGTAGCTGAATACAGCCTGTTTCTCATTCTCTCTCTCTTTCGCTCATTGACTCTTCTACTGGTTACGCATGCGCCACAAAACATATGAAGAAGAAGAAGTCGGACAATAAAATACGCTAGCTTACTTTTAACCGTTGTGTGAGGTTCCCAGACTCATCTAAAAACTATAATATATCAGCTCGATGATATACTTTAAATACTCTGTGAGCTAGGGTATAAGTAATGCTCCGCTTCACATCTCGGCGCGCTCAACTGTCTTAACTTTTCGAGTTAAAGTTGAAAACTTTCAAGTCATCAACAACATCAAGTTAAATCCGTTGATTTATGAAAAGTTTTCTTGGACCCTCGTGGCTTACGGCTTTTCGTACCAATTCCAATGGCATTGGAATGTGGTTGCCTTCTGCTGCCACAGCCCACTGGGCTGGCATTGAATGCGTGTGTTTTGGCCAAACGGGTTTTGCCAACAAATTCCCCTTTTCCACTCCCCGCCCCGTTGTTGTTGTGATGGAATCGCAATCAGTTCGTCACTTTGCGTCTGGTTCGCGTCTACGCTGTTTGCGGTTTGTGTCACTGCTGCACTGTGTGAAACCAATTAACGCGTTTTTCTCGCATATTTCGCGTTGTGGTGCCACTCGCTAATCCGCAGACAAGTTAATCGTTTGTTGACCTCCACTGCCAAGTCTCCGTCCTGGCTGAGAAGAGTAACTGAGGATGGAGCCGCGCCAGAGGAGCAGGAAAAACTTGCAAATTTGCATAACACGCTTTGCCGTCTGCCGCCTTTGCTCGCAGCCACCAATGACAATTGTCCCTCCTCCCTGCTGCTCTTCTCAGTGTCGTCTCCTGGCTGATGAGTCGCCAGTCTGCTGAGAACTTGCCGTCCACTCAAATTAGATGGCTAAGAAGACGAGAAGTGGCTTTTGGCCAACACATAAAGCTTATCAATAAAAACTAACTGATATGATACTATTTTTAGAACAAAAAGTTTTAAGAATTCTGTTTATAGAACTCAGTTTTACAGAATGAAGATGCACATCTTATTTATTGTAGGGTATTTTAAAGTTAAGCACCGAGAATTTTAAATGCGACCAAGTCGTAAAGAACTTTAGCTTCAACTTTACAAGTACTTATCTACCAATTTGGGCAGCCTTTACCCTTAGCCTACGCCCTCGCTGCACCCACCAGCTACCGCAGACCAATTAGTTGGCCAGAACATAAGTAACTACCAGTAGAATGCTCGTAAAGCCAAAAATGTTTTCAAGTTTTTCATGCTCATCTTGGTTTTTGGTTTTAGCTTTAGTTTTAGTTTTAGTTGCATTGCGCCAATTTAACAGGGGCAACAAACAATAAGAAACGAGCAATGAAACTTTAAGAACTAAGAAAGATGTTTAGCATTGGCTGACTAGCAGATATCCTGTAAAGAGCTTTTAGTTATTTCAAATAAATTTATTAATATTATTTAATATATTGTATACATTTTTGTTAACATTTTATAATAAAAACACTTTATGAAGCGATTTCAGTTTTAAGATTATTATTTGTGCATGCTCGGAAAATAGCTTTTGCATGTTTTGTTTTATTTATAAGTCTTTTTTTTCTCTTAGATCGTTAATATATATAAATTTTAGCATTATATTTTTGAAAAATTTTATACCCTTATTTAAAACATTTTTATTTCTCTAGGGTGTACTACAACAATTTCGTATTTTTTCCATTTAGCTGGCGAACAATTTGCTAACAATTTTCTTAGATTCTTCTTCTTATGCCTGGTTTTGCTCTTTTCCGTTACAGACATGGCACAAAACGTGTTTCAAATGCACAGAATGCGGAATGGCGCTCAATATGAAAACTTACAAGGGCTACAACAAAATGCCATACTGTGAGGCGTAAGTATTAACCAACCAGACGACATAATACCCTACCATGACAATTGACCACTTGAATTTGTAGTGGATTACCCGATTCAAATGGGAATGGGGGTGTTGGGGAGGTGTTACGTAAGTGTTTTACACTAACCTTGACGTGCACTCTTCATTAGCGTCGTTTATCTTATCGCCCTGGCCAAGCAGAGATAAGCAGCTCGCGGCAAATAGCGGCTGTTTGTCCAGTTCTATGGAAATCGGAGCAACAGCTGCCTGTCGACCTGGGCAGCTGACTTAATGGGGCTAAGGGGCCAGAAGGGGAGGGAGGGGGTGGCCACTTGTCACGTGCTGCTGCCGCACGAACTGCTGAAGTGCAGCTGTTAAAAAGGTGCGGAAATGCGGCGACACTTTAGTGAGATTCTCACACACACAAATACATACACAAACACACACTCGCACACACACAACACACAGACAGTTAGTTGCAATTGCCCTGCAGCATTGCAGCAACTTTAACCCCGTTTGAATCGCGATTTCAGTTTTCTTTGTGCAGCTCATCCTGTGTTCCATGTGGGGAGGGGCGGAGGGGGCAGTCAGTGCCACTGCCACTGCCACGCCCCAATGTTATTGTTCTAGAGTGTGTTGCACAGCTCATTGGAGCTAGCGACTTTTATACCCTTGCTTCAGCTTCAGTATTACAAATTTGCAACAAATTTCGTAACGCAGCAAAAATGCATTTAAATTTATCAACATGATTCTATTCAAAGTTTTCTCTAAATTTTAAAACTATGTACATAGATCTAAACAAAGTCAAAGATTTTATATTGAAAAGTTTTATTAGTTAAATTGAATTAATTTCGGTTGATTACAGTCTATAGTTTAAAGATATCTTGACAAAGTTCGACATTCACGAGCTTTACGTAGTTTCGTATATTTGAGCAAAATTCCATCAAGAAACTTTCTTAATATTAACGATATCCTAGCCAACTTTATATTATATTTTCTTATTTTCTTTTTTTTCGTATCGCAATATTTGTAAGCGTAGTGAATATTCGGCACTCCACAGGCAACCGATCCGTCTTGTTGTAACATTGTGACCATTGTGCCTGGATGGTGCCTGGTGGTTAGCAAAGTTCCCCAGAGTTAGCCCACAGTTGCCACTGCAGTGCGTGCGCCATTTGTTGGCCTTGAGCCAAGCGGGATGCGAGCTGCAACAGCAACAACAACAACAACAGCCAACGGACCACGGCTCTAATGCAGATTTATTGTGGATGCCACCGCTGCGGGAATAAAAATTCCATGCGGATTGAGTTATGCGTCCGTTAGCTCCACTCTGACGCAGTGGCTAGAACCCGGTTCCCGTTGCCCCGGTTCCCAATCCCAATCTCAATCCCAATCCCAAACAGCCGATGATGTCATGTGTGTGCATAAATTCTGCACTAGTATTCGGCCCGATCTCGTGGCAGGGCGGTGCTGGGCGAGGCCTGCCATCCGTTTTAGCACTTTCACTGCAGTCATCGTCTTGGCCATTTGCACCTTTTGCCCATTGGGCCGATTTGCGGCGCGTTACGTGACGTCACGTACGCCGGAATACAACTGCGGTTGGTTTTCTATTCTCCTGTTGGATTTTATAATTGCTTGAGAAGTGTTTTTCCACTTTTCTGCTTGCGAGTTGCCAAGTTTCTCAGCCACTTTGGGGTCAGCAAAAGTTTTGCCGGAGCTGCCCTCAATGGAATAACGATTGTAATAAATTATGAAGTATACACTAAAGAGATTTAAAACGCCGGAGACATGCAATTATATCAGCCACATGTGGAGCGCCACTCGGAATTGCGATTTTAATTGGAAAAGTCAAGTCAAGGGATAAAACTGCGCCCTAACACTGAAAAAAATTACGGCAAACAAATCAACTTTTAATATTTAAATTTAATTAAATGTTTGTCGTGTCATTTCTCTATAAAATACTTTGATTTAGGGATACATATAGAAATAATTTTGCTATTATAATAATTTGGTAATGCCAACATTTTAACACGATATTTTTTTCTCTGTGTGCAGTGAAAGGCTCGAGGGTGATAGTAATTTATAAGGGATGCAAGTACAGTGAATTGTTTTTCTTAAGGATAAGGGGCAGTTCGAACTTAGATCGAAAACTAATTGGAATTCGAATTCCTCTCAAAGTGCGCATTGTTCGAGTTTCAAAGCGAAGAAATTGCTTTAAAGGGCAAACAGTTTTTTTTTTATTTGCTGCCCAGCGCGACTTTCTCTCTTTTATGGTTCTAACCCAATTGTGTCTTCAAGTAAATCTGTAGAGGCAGGCACAGGGACAACAAAGCAAACACACACACACACACACACACTCAAGCTGAGGCTTATTCAGCTCGTGTATCCATTACATTACCAGGTTTTTCCATTTAGTTTGAATTGAACTAGAAAACGAGTTGTTTACAATGTTTGTCGGCCCGTTTGCAGTTTTCACATTTATTTTATTTATTTATATGTAGACACAAACACATATATATATATATGTGATATTCTCTTGCAATTTTGTATAGTTTTGTGTCCATTTTTTTCATCTGAAAAAGGAAAACGAAAAGAAGACTAAAAACATCTGCATTGCCAGCCCACAACGAATGAACAACTCACATATTTGTATCTATATACATATATATTTCGTATTACATTCGCATCTGTACATTTATTTATTAACATAAAAAGCCAGTGAACCATGGCCATGCCCTCAGTAACCAAATTCCCCAGTTTCCCCAATTCCTTCAATGTGTGTTCCACATTCCTCAGCAATTTCGTTCGTTATGCTTTTTGTATTCGAAAGTTCTTCTCATTTCGTTTTGCACATCAGTTTATTGTTGTTTATTTTTTACAAATACCTTATTTTATTTTTGTTCACTTTCATTTGGTAACGCGGCTTAAAAATCATCTATGTGGGTTTCTATAGGTCTCCCTCTATATATATACGTACATATATGCCCCATTAGTCGTTGTTTGATTACTTAAGCCGCCTACAATGGAAAACAAAAAACCTTTTCAATTACCGAAATATAAAAAAACAAAAAATAATAGAAAAATAGCTGTTGGCCACTTGGCTCTGCCTCATTTTTATGCTAAACAACACACACACAATAAACACCACACACACACAACACACCTCGCCCTGTTTTCATGGCTTAAATGAGCTGGGCGTGTCACCCAGTGCCCCAAGTGGTAAACCCATCTCTCTCCTTTCCCTCCCAATTCTCCGCTCAACTGCTTTGCATATGGAATTTAAACATCAACACGCACCGAACCAAGCAACCCGATGCCACCCAAACCGATAATGAATCTCCAAAAGACTCCAGCCCCAAAATTGAGTTTTGTATTTTCGAGTCTTTTAGCCGCATGATTGACTTGCTCTTCAACCCCTCCCCCCCTTCCACACAACAGCGTTAATAATGCGTCAGCTGATTATGCTGCCAATCTCTGCATTTAATCGCATTTCAATTCGTTTTTACGCTCTGACCTGGCAATTATGCATAATCGCATGTGCCCCGCCTCTCCGCCCCTTCTCTTTGATTCTGTGTTATGGTCGCTTGAGGAGCTTTTCAGAAAAATTGCTTAAATTATGCATACATCAATTTTTGTCTAGCAATTTTAAATTTCCCTTTATCTCACTTTTAACTAGGATATGTTTTTTTTAGTATTATACTTTGCTTTTACAGACATTGCAATTTTAATTATCAGTTAATTATTTATCCAACGCGAAATGCACAATTCGTGTTAATTTCCCTGCGCTTCTCTCGCAGCTTCTCGTAATTTCCGCATGTCCTTTGTGTTAGTGCCTTATCAGTGCATGTCCTCCATGCCTGCCCCCCGTCTCCTTGCCTGTATCAGCTATTGATCCATTGCGCAAAATGTTAACCAACAAAAGGGCTTGTCACAGGGAAATTCCACAGCAATCCACAAATCACATGCAAAAATGTTGACATCAATGAATATCCCTTTTTCTTTCCCTTTTCGTTGGTTTCTTTTTTGTTCGTTTGTGGGTTGTGCTGCTGTTGTTGTTGTTATTGTTGTTGTTGCTGTTGGTGTTGGTCAGTTTGTCGTAGTCTAGTTTCAGGCCACACAGACCCGGCTGCTATCCAGGTCCCCACATCAACATCAATTTATGTTCGAGTTATGAACAGTATACAACAAGACATGCAAGTGCTGTGGTACTAATTGAACGACTAACAGATACTCTGCTATTATTCTAAAAGGCATATTTTAAATGAAGGAACAATTTAACATTTAAAATTGTCTGTACAAATATTAATACACGACATGAAGATGTTAATAACAGTGCATATTTGTAAAAGCATAAATAACATACAAATGTAAACAGTGCTAGCTTAACATAAACATGTTGGTAAAAGCGCGCTTTCAATGTAATTTGATGCCCTAAAATATGTTGGTATCAATAAAAGTTGTGTTAATTGTTTGGTTGCGTAAATTCAATTTGATATATTTATAGCTATTGTTTTGTTTTATTTGAGGGTTATTTATTTCTGGTTAACCGAGTGTCACAAACATTGTTTACAGGATATTAAAAGACAATGACAACAAAAATGTTTGCGCTGTGCAGCGCTCGTTGCAACAGTTGCAGTTGTTGTTGTTGTTGCTGTTGCTGGGTGTATATTGTTTACAGATAAATTAAAATTCTTTGATAGTAAAAAGTAAAGCAGCGTAAACACAAACGGCTACAACAGCAGCAATAGTTGCTTGTCACGCACAGCAGCTGCTGTGGTTGCTGTTGTTGGCGTGCGTGTTGCTGTCGTTGTTGTTGCTGTTGCTGTTGCTGCTGCTGCTGTTGATCTATTGGGAACGTGCCGAGACATCCGCTGTTTGCTCTGGCCAATGCCGCCGCTGGCGCTTAAGCATTGTTATGTCATCATTGCCAGCTAAAAGCAACAACAACAACAAGAACAACAACTGCAGCTGCAATGTGTGCCAGCAGCAACAACATGTGAAATGCGCCTTTGTTGCAGCATTAAAGCAAAGCCAGCAACAACAATAAAAGCAGACCTACATGCATGAGCGACCGGTCATTGGTCATTAAACGGCCTTGCGCCACTGCTCCACCCCCTACCCCAATCCCCAACCCCACCTGACCACAAATTGGAATTTGAGGGTGCGCAGCAACACATCGTGGGTCAGTTCCATGTCTATAGTCTAAACTAAATTAACAGTTGCAATGGAATTCGCACAGATATTTATTAAACTAAATAATTGCAAGGGGAAAATCCATTCTTGAAGCCCCCCCCCCCCTTTAAATTCCATATACAACACATGGCGACAGCTGCGTTCGATATGTTCATAAATATTCTATAAGCCAATTTAGTTCCACGCAATTACAATTACAATATGTGAACGGGTTGGCAAATGAGGGAGGGAGGTGGTTGCGATGGTGATGGGAACCTAAAGAATGACCAGCAATGAGTTTATCAACCTTTTGCAAGTTGCTGTTGTTGTTGTTGCAAATGCTGTTGCTGTTGCTGTGGTTATCAGTTGCCGGCATCGCGGGTTGCAATCAATCGATCGATTAGCCAACTGATAGGTTAAAATACTCGACAGCATAAACAAACACACACGCGCTATACATCACAGTATGTGTGTGTGTGTGTGTGTTTCTGTGTACTTTATGATTATACATTGCGCTTGTGTAGGGAACAACGTTGTTTGTTTGGCTTTGGTTTCCTCTTTTTACCATTTTTTTCGCCATAATATAATTGATGTATTAGTCCATGGGGAGCATTAATCATATCGGTATTGCATTTTCTTGGTATTGTTGTTCAACACGATTTCCTTAACAGTTATGCACATAAATATAAATATTGATAACATTGGAATTGTATATGTGTGCATGTTTTATATTTGTAATGTTTATAACCGTTTATTGAATTTTTTATTATCTCTTCCTCTCTTTCTTTCATTTGCGGTTTGATTTTTTTTTAACAAAAATAACTTAATTATGCAAACAGCTAAAACCGTGAAAATCGAATAGAAAGGCGTTATTTTATCTGATTCCTTCTCTAACCTCTCTTCTCTCTATACTCTCTCTCTCTCCCCGTTTTCATAAATATCGCCTTTCTATGTGATTTTCACAACTCTATAATTGAGAGATTTTGCAACACTGCAACACACAAATTATCTCCAATCTTATGTTAATTTGTGCCCCTTTAAAACCTGCCAAACACTCGAAGCTAAAATAAATGCTGTGAAAATTAAGTTGATGCCGCAAAACTTTTCTTTGGCTGTGCTCGAAAAATGCATTTAGCTGCGCTTTAAACCGCATAATTCACTCGCTGCAACATGCATTAACCGTTAGTTGCCTGTGGGGAGGTGCAGTCAAATCAAACGAGAAGAGAAATGCGAACCCGTATCAAAATGCCACAAATGCTGTTTTAATTGATAAAAACAACAAGCGCATCATGAGGGAAGTCAGCGGGTTGAGGGGTCAAAAGTTTTCACATGAAACCAAAGACGCGTCGGACGGACTTGCGTTCAAGTGCTGGCCAAATGATATGCTGACCCCAGAGACATCAGTGTGGGCGGAGCGCACCCGCAACAACAACAACAACAAAAGCAGCAACAGATTTTTGTTGCGAATGTTTCCGCAATGTTGCAGCATATGAAAATTGCTTGTGCTAGAAAATTGACCGGGGGCAACTTGAACTTTATGCCGACATTTCATTCAGTTTGTAAATTCTTCTTCCTCTTCACATTGCAGGCACATACCCAAGGCCAAGGCAACTGCAATTGCGGATACGCCCGAACTGAAGCGCATCGCGGAAAATACGAAAATCCAATCGAACGTGAAATACCACGCAGACTTTGAGAAGGCCAAAGGCAAATTTACACAGGTCAGTTATTTGTTTCTGTGTGCGAGCGTGATTATCATCAACATGATAATTAAATTTGATTCCTCTACACTCGACAGGTGGCAGATGACCCGGAAACGCTGCGCATCAAACAAAACACAAAGCACATCTCGAATGTGGCATATCACGGCGATTTAGAGAAGAAGGCCGCCATGGAGAAACAGCGCGGCTCCGCCGAGGTCTCCGACAGCAGCAGTGAGTAGCCAATTTTCCAACTCTCTCCCTCTATCTCTATCGTATCCATATCTGTGTATCTCTATTCGACTCATCTGCGACGCGTAATTGCCTGCTGCCAGCAATTGTTGTTTGGGCCAAATTGAAGCTTGGCTAAAGTACGATTATTTTGTTTGGTTGAGTTAATTTGCTATTTATTTAGTAAATTAATTTTATTGAATAGTGTGTCGTCAATCACATGCATTAAATGTGACTAAACTGATTAAATAATCATTTATTATGCTCATCAAAGCGTATTGCGCTTGCACAGTGGCACAACACTTATTTGTTTGGCTTGAATAAATTAGTATATAATATGCATGTAAATTACCAACACTTCAATTCAACCTCATTTTGTGCATATTTTTCACTTCATTACTAAAAACAAATAAGCTGTGCACCACTGTGCATTGCAATATGTCGCTCTCTCTCTCTCTCTGTCTCTCTGTCTCACATCTGTCGCACATTGTCATTAATATTGATTATTAATTTCAACATTTTTGTTTTTATCGTTTTTGCTTATGGATTTTGTTTATCATTTGTTGCTCATTCATCAACAACAACAACAACATAATTTGCGTGTGCTTTCTGAACTACCGTTAACCTAACGTTACACAACACTTGTACAACATATACAACACCAACACCAACACCTAACACTAACTGGGGTAAAAATATACAAATAATTGTTCATGAAGACGAATCGGAATATTTCTCTGAGCAATTGGCAGCTGAACAATTCTCGCAATATGCACCCACAGCCTCGCCCATACCGCCAGCAACACTGCAGCAGCAGCAGCATCAACAACAGTACCAGCAACAGCAGCAGCACCACCACCACCAACAACAACAACAACAACACCAACACCAACACTATGTGCAACAGCAACAACAAACGCTGCCACCGCCACCAATACAACACCAGCAATACAACACGGCGGCCATAACGCCAACATATCAACACCAACACCAGCAGCTACCACAGCAGCAACACCAGCAACAGCAGCAGCAGCTGCAACTGAGCAGCAATCACAGGCAGCAGCAGCAGCAGCAACAACAGCCGCTGCACGATCCCTACGCACACTACCAACAACCACAGGCGCTGCGCCAGCAACAGTTGCTGCAGCAACAACAGCAGCAACATGCCATTAAACAAGCCTCACATCTGTATCCCACAGCAACATCGCAACAGCAAATGCAGCAGCCCACACAGCCGCAACAGCAACAGGAGCCGCAGCAGCAACAGCAGCAGCAGCAGCAGCAACAACAGCCGCAGGCGGTTAATAGCTACAATCAGATGCGCTCGGCAATTTTGCACAATTCGCATCATCCCAGTGGCAATGCTCATCAGTTTGATATCAATCAGAGTTCGGCAACTTCGCTGCAGCAACAACAACAGCTGCAACAGCAGTTGCAGCAACAGCAGTTGCAGCAACAGCAACAGCAGCAACAGCAGCAGCAGCATTCGCACAGCAGCTTGCTGAACAACAATGCAAGCAACGGCAGCATTCACAGCAACAACAGCAGCGGCAACAACAACAACAATGGCGGCCTGGCACATCCGCATCCGGCCAGCCTCAGCTATCCACAGCAGACACGCTCCCAGGCCAGCCTGCACAGCAGCAATGGCAGCAAACATCAACTGCAGCAACAACAGCAGCAGCTACAGCAGCACCAGAGCAACACCAATGTGCAGCAGTTGTATGTGGCGCCCAACTACAGCCCGGTGACGCCGTCGGAGAACGCGCTGGGCGCCAAGCTGCAGGCAAGCAATGGCCACTTGCCCGTCGTGGTGAGCCCGGTGCAGAGCAGCAACAACATTGGCAAAATAGCCGACTACGATCCGCTGACGGACGGACCACGGCCGATGCCCAGCACCGGAAGGTCGAGCACAACGCTCGTCTACAGCTCCGAGCAGCGCGGCTCCGCCGGAGTGGGTAAGTAGCGCCGAGTGCGGCAGGGTTCTAACAGGCTAGGCTGGTAGTTCGGTAGCGCTCAGCTCAACTCAGCTTGATGTGCATCAACGTCATCTTGTCCTTGTCCCCCGCCCCGTAAAGTCGCCAACTCGACCCAGCTCCCTTAGCCTAACGTACGCTTCACTCTTCCGCAGGCAACAGCGTCTATCCGAAACGCATTGGCTCCGTCTCCGAAATAGATCCGGCCAACGGCATTTACGGCTCGCTGAGCAGCTCCGAGCAGGCGCAGGCCCAGAAGCAGGCGCAATACTATCAGCAGGTGCAAAGGATGCAGCAGCACGAGCAGCAGGGCCGCCAGCAGCCCGCTGCGCTGCAGGAGAAGCAATCGCGCCAGGGACTGGTAAGAAATACCACCAAACTCTTCCAATTGAATTTACTTATGAAATCCTTTCTACTATTTGGTTTGCAGCGCGTCTATCGCGCCATTTATGACTATGAGGCGCAGGATGTGGACGAGGTGAGTTTTCGTGAGGGCGATGTCATCTTTGAGGTGGAATCGATTGACTCCGGCTGGATGACCGGCCGTGTGGAGCGTACCGGCAAGACCGGCATGCTGCCCGCCAACTATGTGGAGCAGGCGGTTATATAATAGGGAATGTGCTACTACTGCTGCTGCCGCCAGCAGTTTGTGGTCATACTGGTCTGCCTGCTGTACATACTCCTCGTGCTCATCTTCTTCATCAACGTGTTTCTGGCGGATCGGAATATGCACACAAACCTGATGCGCGCTGGCAATCCAATGGTGGGTGTGGGTAATGGAGGTGGCGGCGGCGGCGGCATACACCCGGGCATGCATCCCGGCCACCACAATCCGTACGATATGCATGGCTATCATCATTACAACAACTATCATCCGCAAGTGGATCCCAAGCAGCAGCAGCAGGCGACACGGAAAACTCCCAATCAGCAGCAGGCGGAACAGGACATTTACTACTATTTCAACCACGTTTTTAGGCGGCGATAAAAAGTAACCTGCACGCCTATCCACACATACATACATATACATATATATATATAAGTATATATAGTCGGCAGGCCAATATGTATAAAAAAAAGAAGAAAGAAACTAACAAGCAAACCAGAAAGTGAAGAAACTTGTAAAATTTATAGCATAGAATAATGTGAAATCGAAACATGAAACAAGAACCATAAGCCATTTATATAAATATATCCATATACCATATACAATTTACAATAACAATAAACAAGCCACAACAACAACAAAAAATAATAATTTTACAAGCTGTATTCGAAAAACAGAAAATTTTCAAATTAAGCGACCAAGCTAACCCAGCCAAAATCTGCATTTATCTACAAGACAACGCGAGGATCAGGCCGTAAATTTAGAAATATTTATTGAACTATATATCTATATACACAGTTAATATGCCAGCTAACCAATTGGGTTCCACATACATATATATGCATAGCTGAAGTTTTTAACAAAAATAATAATAAATAAATAATTGTCACAGAATTCGATACGGATCGAACGGAACCAGCAGCAATAGCTTCTAATTGAATTAGACTCTAGTATTTGTAAGACATAAAGAGAATACTTGATATATAATTACAGTGAAATAATGCAGCTAGTTAGTATAATATGTTCAGATTCGCAGCTATAAATATATATGCATATAGATACATATACATATGTAGTTAGCCAACGTATGCTAAACTTGTGCTTTTTAAAAGCTTTGCAGCGTTTAGATCCAAGTTTGGATGTATCCCTACAATTTTGTCAATTTAAAAAAAAATTAAAATTAAAATACAATTAATTTTCTTGTTGCCTAAGCTAAGCACCGGTTGGCAAATATTTGTAGTTAACAATTTAATTGCCCACCTGGCGCAGTGTGTTTACTTTTTATATATATTTTTTTTCTTTTTGTTTAGTCTATATAAACATTGATAGGTACATAAGTGAACATTGTTTTCGTTTCTATAAATCTAGTGTGTATTTGACAGTTTGTTTCCTTTCAAAAAATCCTTGAAGTGCCTTTAATTTGCTAAACGTGTTTTTTAGATAAACCATTTACTAGGCTTATCAAATAACAACATATAAATTACAAAAAGTATATAGAGATATCCATAATTGATAAATGACTAAACGATCGAAACGAATTTCAAGCAAGCCTAAAAAATTGATTGATACACAATTTGTTCTTTGATATACATATATATATATATATATATATATATATATATATATATACATATACATACACTACAAACAATATAAATAAATATTTGTGATGGGTGTTTATGGAACAGCAGCTGGAGGCAGAAGCTGATGATGATAACACGCATAGTTTATAGCCAATATATAATTTGCAATAATCAACTAAAAAAATAAATATGAATATTCACAAAATAACATAAACAAGCCACTTGCAATTGTATTATGAAATATGCCTAAATATTAAACAATTATATAATTACAAACAATAACTGATAAAAATAACAAAAAACGAGTGAAGCAGCGCCAAAGGCTTCGTTTTCAATGTGTTACAAATAAAATGCAAAACTACAAAAAAAAAAAGAACAATGACAATTTAATTAACTTTTTTCTCTTAAATGAATTGCATAGACAGAAAAAATCGTTTAGTTTGTTCCGCACATAGAAATTATATTAAAACTAATTAACAAAACTGGCACAAAATATTTGTTGCATATTTAGGCATTGATTGCCAAATCGGATTTTTCATCCAATTTGTGATTATCGAACCCATCACGAGTGCCGAGAATGGTGTCCAATATAATGTTCTTGGAGTTGAGCATGGTTTCCTCAAAGAACTTTGCATCGGCGCGTTTCTCGGCGGTTAAATACTCTAGCTTTTCAGTCAGCATGGTGATCTTCTCGTTGGCCAACTCCAATCTGTAAAACAATTGCATGTAGACAAAGGCTACTTAGGAATCAATTCCGGCTTACTGATTCTTCATGTCCTCGATCTTTGGCTCGGATGCCGTCAGGGAGTTCAGCGAGGTAACCGACGGGCTCTGCGACTGGTTGTCAAAGCTGAACGAACTAATGGACCCAGTCAGCGGAGTGCGTCCCAGTGAGTTGGCGTATTCGGTTATGCGTTGGCTGCGCTTCTTGCGATCCGATTGCAGGTCCAGCTCCTTCTCGAGATCGCGAATTTTGGTCTCCATGCGCGCGATGCGTGTCTTCTGCTTGGATATTAGATCGGTGCACGCATCGTTCTTGACGCGCTCCGCTTCTAGGCGCTCGTCCAGGGTCTTGTTCAATAGCGTCATCTGATTCTTCTCCACCTCCAGGGCATCCAGTATGCCCACAAACTCTTCCTGCTCAAAGGATTGCGAATTTAAAGCCAAATCTACGATTAGTTTTCCACCTACCTTACGAAACTCGCGGCACGAGAACAAAAATCCACCTGTGACTGCACGCAAGTCCGTCTCCAATTTCTTGATCATATCCTGAAGGCTCTGAATGCAGGACTCCTTCCGCTTGAGCTCGGTCTCCAGCTCCAGATTCAGGCCGCTCAGCTCCTCCATCTGACGCCTGGCAGTGTCGCGCTCCTCGGTAATGCGAATCACATCGTTGCGCAGTTCCTCCATACGGCCCTCGTATTGAGTCCGCTGGCATTTCAGCTTTTCGTTCAGGGAGAAGGCATTGGTGCCGTTGCAGTCGGACTGCTCCTCCAATTCGGTGGAGCGCATCCTGTACTTGAGCATCTCGTCGTTGAGGGTCTTGTTGCGCACCTTGAGGGCCAGGGTGCGATTGCGCTGCTCCTCCAGCTGTGCCTGCAGTGCCGCTATCTCCTTCTCCATCGTCTCTACCTTGGCCCGGTGCAGGATCTCGCTTTTGCGCACGCCCGGCGTGAAGCGATCGAAGGTGGCGCCCCCGCCATCGCCGGCACCCAGGCTGACCGAGCAGCTGCTTCTCCCTGGAGAGTTCAGTTGCTTGCCGCTGCGTGGTGTCAACTTGTTGCTGCCCAGATCCAGCTCGGAGCCCAGCGGAATGGGCATATAGTCGCCGCGATCTGCAACGCCGCTCTCGTACATATCGAGACGTGCCTTGAGCTCCTGCAGCTTCTGCTGCAGGGCCAGAATCTGTTGGGCACGACCCCGCCAAGTGGCCTGGTTCAGATTGTTTGCCAGCATGTTGATGTTGACGGTCTCGCCGACCTCGTGCTGCAGGCACTTTTGCGCCAGTTTCAGCTGATTCTGCAGCTCGGTGTTCTTGTTGCGCGTCTCGAAGAGCTTCTGCTGCATGCTGTTGATCTTGGCGTTCAGCTCGTCGCAGGAATTGCCCTTTTTGAGCAGCTCGCAGTTCTGGAGCAGCTTCTCCTCGTTGACCTTCAACTCCTTTTCTAGTTTCTCGATCTGCATGTCCTTCTTGTTGACGCGATTCTTGAACTGTTCCAGCTCGGCGCGCATCTGTCGATTCTTTTTGCTCAGCTCCAGGATTTTGGAGCCGGCTATCGAGGAATTGCAGCGCAACTCGTCGATGGGCACCGAGTTGAGCACTTCGTTCAGAGAGTCCACCGACTGCTTGAGTGCACAAATTTCTTGGTTTTTGTCAGAAATGGTCTTGGCCAGTGTTTGGTTCTCCTGTTCAAACTCCATGAGTTTCTTGCGCAGCTTCTTGCCCTCCACTTTGGGCAACTTTGGCCTCATGGCCGTTGTGCTGACAACAACGTGAACTTCGCCCTTGTCATGATCGTGCTTGCGCCGAGACGGCTTCCGAGTCTGTTTCACCTCGCTGTCCTCTTTGTTTTCCTTGCACTCTTTTACTTCCTTAAAGTCGTTGATTACCTGATCTGTGCCTTCTTCTGGCAGAGTATCCATTACATTAAATTTTCAACAATACAATAAATATAAATTGGTAAAGAGGATTTATAATCGCGCAGTGTATGTGTGCGTGTTTAAATTTCACAATTTAGAACGTTCTATATATGTTCTATAATTTTTTGGAACTTTTGTTATATCACATAACGCTTTAGGAAAAGCAAATAAACGTTACTGTTCATATTTCAAAAACCTGTTAAGCTGTCAAAACGATAAGCAAATTTCTGTTATCAGTTCAAGTGTTGCTCGCCGATACTTCCATACATCAGCTGTGTCTGTGCTGTGTTTATCGAATACGGCACGGTTGCTACTGCGATTGCCGCTTTCTGAAACCAGTGTTGATTAATGTGTGAGAACCGTGAATAATTGTGTTTTGCTGGCAACAAAATGGACGGATTTATGATGGTAAATGTTAATTCCAATGTTTACTTTGCAATGCATCACGAATATATAACATACACTCGCTTGACAGGACATTATCAAGGGCATGTGTATCATGGACAACGATGGCAACCGCATTCTGGCCAAATACTACGACAAAAACATATTGTCCACGTTGAAGGAGCAGAAGGCGTTCGAGAAAAATTTGTTCAACAAGACGCACCGCTCCAACACTGAAATCATCATGCTCGATGGTCTGACGTGTGTTTACAAAAGCAACGTGGACTTGTTTTTCTACGTAATGGGCAACGCCTACGAGAACGAGCTGATACTGCTGTCGGTGCTCAATTGTCTGTACGACTCGATTAGCCTCATACTGAAGAAGAACGTCGAGAAGCGTCTGGTGCTGGAGAACCTGGAGATCATCATGCTGGCCTTCGATGAGATCTGCGACGGCGGGTAATTTTTAAGATTGCTAAACGTAGTTCGGCCTTGGCTAACAGGCATTGTTATTACAGCATCATTCTGGACGCGGATCCGTCATCTGTGGTGAAACGCGTCGACCTGCGCAACGAGGACATACCCATCGCTGAACAGACCGTTGCTCAGGTAACTAACACACTAAATGGTCTTTTTTGGTAGTTCTAGTACAATCTGTTTCCTAAACCGACTACGAACAAATGTAGGCAGATCAAACGCTCGATCGAGCAAGAACTAACTTTCTAATGTACAACATGTATTTGCCCATGTAGTACATAATTTTTTTGTATATGTTATGTTATAAATTTTATTTAAACGTACTTGACGTTAAACGGTTGCTCTAATTAGTTGTATTATTTTTTGATTGATTAAATAAACGATGTGCACATTATTATTTTCTCATTAGCAGTATGCATTTTCTTTATCATTTATCAATTCATTAGCTAATTGTTTGATAATGTTGATTTTTATTTTAGGTTCTGCAATCGGCGCGCGAGCAGCTCAAGTGGTCCATACTGAAATGAGGTCGCGGTCGCGGAGGAAGTCAAGCATGATGTCGCAATACATTCTATTTTTGTCTATAAAATTCGCCTAGAGTACATATAATATACACACATATACATATACATATATATATTTAACTAGAGACAATGCCGTTTAAGAGAGGGAGTACATTAAAGGAAAGTTTGCTGTAGACCAATGTATGTGTAAAACATAGGTAAGAGCGCTTTAAAAGACTACAAGTAAGCTGTAAAATGGTTAATTACAATAAAGTTTTCTATGTGTAGTAATAAATGAAATTACAAATTTCAACAGGAAAATTAACTAGCAGAGAATATAAATGCCCTGCCTCTTTATGGGGCTTATAAAAGTGCTATTTTCTACAAAGCTTACAATAACAAGGTACTTCTCAAAGAGCTAATGCATTAAGTACTTAATAATACTGTTTAATAATAGAGTTAAATATTAGCTAAGCTATACAGAACATCAATAAGCAAAGAAATAAGATTACGTTGAATGTTTCAAGATGGTTTACCATTTTCTTTAAAGCCACCTACCTTAGAGATATGCCAAGTAGGGGCACTAAAACTGGCGCCCATAGTACTGGCACTTGATGAAAGCTAATGCTTTACGATCATTTCATTATTATACGATTAGTCGTTAATCTCAACATCTTTATAGTGGGGCTTATAAAGTCTATTCTTAATTTGGACGACGTAGAAAGTAATGCAATTGTCTGGAAAATGTCGCATTTGAGAGATGGCCAACAAAATCATGTAATGGTCAGCTACCTCAAGGTTTTGTACGGTCAAACACTTTATTGGCTCTCCGGAGCTTATATGAGGGATTTCGTTATAGAACAATACTTGTGTTTTATGGCAAAAGTACTTTAGACTTATCAGACCGGTTGTAGCTCTCCACAATATTCGTTTTTGGAGATTAGTGGCGCTCTGTTCGATACTGCGCAGCATTTCGTTAATCTACCAAATATTTGGGAGGAGAAGACGCTCTGACCTGATGATTCAGTTGTTGATCTAATCGTTGCCTTTTGGCCAATTCTGTTATCAGTCAACTGGGGAGCTCATCATCATCAGCAGCTGCCACACACGAACCACATTCGTGTTAGCTGCTCTTTAATCAAATGCTTGTCAACATTGCAAAAATTCCGATTCGGCGCCCCCCGCTCACAGTCCCCAATGGATGATAAACAGCGCCTTGTTTTCGCCCTGTTTGTCAAATTAGACAAACCGGAGAGAGAGAAAGAGACACACAGAAAGAGAGAGAGAGCCTTATCAGGTTCATGCGGCTGCAGGCTGATACGGATATGTCAAAACACACGGCTAAATGTTCATTTTGGGCAGCTGTCACACCTTGTTTATGGATCGCTTGGATCACGTTTCTTTTTAGAGCCCCCTTACGCGACCATATACCAATATAGAAACGACGTAAGCAGCTGATTACGTGACTCTTCTCCGGCTTAACTGTGTTCCGTTGCCGTAGCACAAGGGGCTCGCCAGTTATAATTGCAGCTGCAAAAAGATGTGTGACTTAATGTGCTTCCCATTATCTTAATCACACAAATTTAATTGCTGGCTAACTGTACAAATGGGGCTTATGTGAGGTTAGGTTGCAATCAAAACTATTGAGTTTTGAATTGAATTAAATTAACATGAATATTTACACATTTATAAAATGTCCAACCAATATCTTAGCAAGGAAATTGTAGATTTAGATAGTATATGTTTTTTTGTATACACAAGCAATGACTTGTCGGAATGCATAGAACTTTATCGATTAGCGATTAGCGATTAGCGCCATGGCCGCTTCTCGCTGCGCCAAGATCGAAATCGTACAAATTTACGGCTGCGTCTCGAACCTGATTTATATAACCAAAACACATGTTCACAGCGCTATATAACCCTCTTCCTATACTCTTTCGGGAAAGTGAATTGAGTATATGGGGTTTGTTTGAATCTAAAGTCTTGAAACTTTGCATATATAATTGCGTCGGATAAATATATAAAATAAATTACATATATTTCCTACAATTTTGGATATATGTTCACCCACAAAAAGTATCCTGTTGAACTCCTCTGAAGATTTAAGCTAAATTTCGGCCACGCCCACTATCAAATATTTTTCCAAAAAATATTAATTAAGACCGTTTTTAATTGGTTTTAACTGTTATTGTTTGTAAAAGAGTATTGCGCAGTCGGTTACACCCGTTCATACTTTTTCCTTAATATTTGGTACTTTTTCTGCGCTGCCTGCTCAAAAAGCTAAGTAATTGGAATTTGGAGCTGATCGCAGCTAAGTCAAATTGAATTAGCGCGTGCTTCAGTTTCATTTTCCGGAGCATTGCGGATTGATTGTCCGGCGGAATCCTCGAGCTGAACGGACACAACAATTGTGTTCAAGTGGCAGCGATTGATACTGGGAAATGAATGGCGTCTTGTTTTTTCGGGTACGTATTTTCGAATGGAATTGGAATGCAGACAAATAGTTCGAATTCCAAGCAGTTCCACGTAATAATTACTTCAATATGACACCCAAACGGGTTTTGTTCGTGATTAGTTAAATTATTGTGAAACTTGCAGCACCTTTCTGTTGAATGATAAGCGGCAGGAGGCACAAAATCAGTTCTGAGTTCTTAGAGTGAAAATCATATCCATGACTGGGCCACGTTTTGTCGTTATGGCCAATAAACGGTTTACGGCTTTGGGGGGAAATTTCCGCAAACAGATAATAATCGTTTCATTGGCCCAGCCCATGCTCAGAAATACAGCACAGATTTCAATTCCAGACGCAATGCAAATAAACAAATAAATATTTCAATTGCTATATGGCAACCAATTGACGGAATACCCCCAATCATGGGCCACACGTTCCACGTTCCAGCGACCTTGCGCCGCTGACATCTATCTATCCCGCTATGCAGCCAGCCAGCCAGCGAACCCACCCCACTTGGAGTGGGTTCATTGATTCATTGATTCTCAAGAATATCGGCAACAAGATCGGGGGCTGCTTTCGCTGGCATTGCGAGGCGAACGCCCGTGAACCAATTTGTTGCGCATACGCCACGTAAGCTGGCAAAAGGTTTTTTTTTGGGGGGGGGAAGCGATCACGTTTAATGGAACTGGGTTTGTAGTGCCAAAGCCTTTAGTAAGTGATTACACTCGAAGAAATTAGCTGTCTTTAATTGAAATATTTTCAAATGAGAGTAAAATAACTATTTATTAAAATATGAAAAAACTAATGGCTTAAATAAAGTAAAAGATAAGTTTTCATAATTGAAATTTGTATTTCTGAAACCAAAATTATTTTCTCAGTTTAATAGTTGTTGACGTTGATTTAAATTTGAGAACGTTGCGCATACGCCACGTAAGCTGGCAATACGTTTTTTGGGGGCGATCACGTTTAATGACAAAGCTTTTTAACACTCGAAAAAATTAGCTGTCTTAAATTTAAATATTTTCAAATGAGCGTAAAATAAATATATTTATTAAAATATGGAAAACATTTTTTCTCCGATTAATAGCTTTTGCAGTTGTCTTACTTTTGAGAACGTTTGTACCCGATTTGCGTGCATATTTCTCTGGGTGTTGCTGCACGGCAACGCAGCGTGTGAGATATCATGTGAATGAGCTGGTAACAGCATTAGGGGCTGGTATTTTAATTATATATACTCTGAAGTGTTTTGGCATTTTGGGTGCTATGGGGGTTACAAAGAGGGGGGCAGCACTTATTTGTTGTGTGTACCCACACTCTATTCAAACGGGTTTCAGGCCATAATCACACACAGTAAAGCACAAATGTAAACACTGGAGTCCCATATCAGAGACAGCAGAGTCCATCAATTTGTGCGCCTCGTTTCCGTGAGTAGCGCGTAATCCCACTGGGCACTGTTTTGACTTTTCGGCTTTTCGAGTGCATCTGCCTTAGGCAACAGGTAGAATTCCACTGACAAAGGGTCGCCAAGCGAGCTAGAGAGAGAGAGAGAATAAACGCCAGCACTTAACAACACTCAACAAAAGTTATCGATACCAAGTTTTTATGCACACTAGTTGCAAATTGTTTGTCAAAGGTCAGTCGCTTGCTTAATGAAGCTGGCTAAACTCGAGCTCACTTTCTCTCTCTCTCTCTCTCTATCGATAAAGCCGCTCTCGCAATCCCCCGCCTCAGATTATGGCCAATATATGTGTATATTGGGCCGGCTATCTTATCGCCAATATTGTACATTCTTACTTCGTACACTTGTACAAGCAATTAACAAACGATTCACGCTGCCATGATTACGGACGCTCCTCCGCTCCGACCCCCTCCACCCCCTCGCCAAGAGAACGCATTCTCGGCCAGCGATCGGCAACACGTCCACCGGACTCGTACCGCTGATAAGTATTTAAGTGAAACGCTCCGCTCGCTGGCCGCTTCAGTACTGTGATACCGTTAAAGAGCGTTAGACGTGTCTCCTGCGGAGGAGCTCTCGAACGAAATTGTGAACTAATAAAGTCAGGCAAATGGACAGATTTCTGAAGAGTTACCGTCAAGTGTTAGCAAAACAAAGGCCAGCTCCGGCATAAACATAAACTGTAAACAACAAGCTAAGGAATTTCAAAAATTCAGTGAATTGTGCAACAACAACAACAACAAAGACTACAATAGATAATCAAAGAAAAACAAAACTTAAGCAATCCAAAATTGAAACAACATTAATCAACATGAAACTAAGGTGAGCAAAACGTGCGATTTCGATTAAAGGCTAAAGATTATAAAGCTGATTTACTTCTACTCCGAAACCCATTGAGAAGAAGAGCATATTATCAGCATGATAAGTCAAATATAGTTTACTGGCTTAAATTATATTCTAAAGTAAATTATTTGCACAAAGAGTTGAAGAGAAACTTTACAATTTTATGATCTGTAGATTAAAAAAAAAAAAAACTATATCAAAACTGTTGCCAAGTCCCAGAATCAAAATGGAGGTCAATGGACAGTATTTGATTGAGTTTTGTAAAAAGTCGGGCCGTAAATGCGAGGCATATGACCACATTTATTAAGGCTAGTTAAAATCAAAAAATAACCAATTGCAGGCTGTAAAGATAGCGCCAACAAAACTCATTCTTTGGCCCCAAAAGAACAACAATAGATTAATCTATGAGTCAACTTTTGGCAAAGACCAGCAGCCAAATTCAAGCAAATTTTCCACTGAATGAATCGGGGATAGGTTATGGTTCAGACAGAATGATAAACACAGAGACAGACACAGATAGGCCCGACCTAATGAAGGACATAGAGAGGGATTTCATCATTCTTTCCCGTTAGTTAGTTAACCGGGCCAACGGAGCGCCGTCAATTAAAGATGCCAGCTGCCTGATAAGCTCTGCCATTTTTTTATGTGGGCCTATCTCGAGTGTTGGGGCGCCCGATAAGTGGGTGGGGCGGGCCGGTGGGCGTGTGGTGGGCAGCCATTGGCGATTGCCACAACAACAAGAAACACGCACGTCGCACGATTATTTTAACTAGCGCCAATTAAAATTTCTGCTATAAATTTGCAAGACCCCCTCCCCCCCTGAACCATGTGTGGGGCTCCATTTATTCATTCCATGAATGATTTCCACACGAATCACGATAACAAATAAAACGGCTCTAGTCGGAAATTACCGACTATGAGATACCCTGGAGCCAAATCCCTTTGCATTAGGCAAACTATATTCTTGAATAACTTTTTAAATTCATTGTTATATAATTTCAGAGATATTCTCAAAAAACCGATAAATATCGATCTTTAGAAAATGTCGATTATTTAAAAAAAAATGTTCTGGCCATGTTGTACACAAATTAACAAGTCCAAGTTCTGCATTCTAGCTCTCACGTTCATACAGACAGTCGGACACGCAGGGCTAAATCGATTATACAGACGATTAATAATGCTGATCAAAATATATATTTATGGGGTCGAAGATACCTTCTTCCGTCTGTTACAAGCATTTCCACATAATCAATATACCCATAAAAAAGGGTTCAAGTTTTTAACAAGTCTTTTCAAGTGCAAAGTGCAAGATATTTTGGACCCCCAAATAAATGATATTGGTAATACGGCATGTCCCAGAAGATACTCAGAATTTGGCCCACATTCAATTAGCGGAGATGGTGTCATGTATCAGAAAGACACAGACAACACGTGCCCGGGCCGATCTTGAGGCCAATTAGCAGCGCAAATAGTTGCCTCTAATTAATGTTTGTACTTGGAATATTGCCAATTCGTGTAACATGCGTAACACCCAACCCCCAACCCCAAGCACCCCCGGACAACCCCTTGGCAACCTACTCAGGGTTTTTGACTGTGTTTGGTTTTATCTATTGCGTATTCTGTATCTAATTGTGGGATGGTGTGTGTGTGTGTGTGCTTTTAATTAAACATACATCACGGTTAAATAAATGTGTGCTCTTTAATTTAGCCAGCGTATCGAGTTGGCAAACATTTGCCCATTTCTATTTATAGACCTATTTTCCTTAGAAGTCACAGCCGAGTCTATGTAAATATATATTCCGATTTTTCTTTGCATGTTGCAGACTTTTGCGCTGTTTGCGCAATCCAAAACAAACAACGCGGCAGAATCAGCGGGAGGAGCTGCAGTCGCAGTCGCAGTCGCAGTCCCAGTCGCAGCATCACATGATCAAGGATCTGCAGACGAACTTCAAGGACACCACCGTCAAGATACTGCTCCTGGGCACCGCCGAGTCCGGCAAGACGACCATCATCAAACAGATGCGGATACTTCACATCAACGGCTTCACCGACGAGTAAGTCTGATCACTAGTGATCAACAACTGCAGCTGGCTATAAAGTCCTTTTTTTGATCATTTTCAGTGAACGTCGCGAAAAGATACCGGAAATCTATCAGAACATCCACGATTCCATCACACAGCTGGTGCTGCAAATGGAGCCCTTGGGTCTGCCCTTTGGCAGCGTGACAAGCGAGCGGAGCGCCAAATTTATCCTGTCGCAGCCGCCCGAGGCGCCCGACTACTTTTCAGAGGTGAGCTAATCAGTCTTGCCCATAGTTAATCCCACGGTATCTTATCCTACGCAATGCACACTTCAGTTAGAGATTTTGAGTGATTTTCGATACTCGAGACTTGCGTCAACAGCGCCGCACGTTTCAAGCACAAAAACCAAAGCACAGATACGAATACAGATACAGATACATTTGTAGATACAGATACATATATGTACATATAGAAAGGTACAGCTTTCGCATTATATGCAACGGTGTGGCAAAATCAGCAAATCATCGAACGATCGCAATTTGTTATCATTATTGGCGATTTGATTGATTGCATTGCCATTAACTTAATGGGTTGTCTAAAAAACTTTCCGACAAGTGTTTTCTGTGTTTTTGGCTCGAACACTTCCTCAGCTGGAAATCTGGAACTTTGAACAATCGTCGATCGGCACCGAACTTAGTCATTTTAGCAGCCGGTCAATCAATATACATACATATATAATATATCACCACAGTCCGAACGATACGATAAGATAAATGGGTTCGGATTTTGGGTTTTCTCCTTTCTCCCCCAATAATGATTCACATTAGCAACATAATCTGAACTTTATGGTTTCCATTCATTTTTTAGGAATACTGCGACCATGTGATGACGCTGTGGAACGATGTTGGCATACGCGCCTGCTACGATCGCTCCAATGAATTCCCGCTGCTGGACAGCGCCAAATAGTAAGTGATCCCCGGACTGACCCTTGAACTTCTGAACTGCCCACTAACCATGGATTATTTTTCTGTTTCTGCAGCTTTCTCGATAACTTTGCGAGAATTTGTGAAAGCGATTATATTCCGTACACGGAGGATATTCTGCACAGCAGAAAGGTGACCACTGGCATCTCGAAGATCACGTTCCGTGTGCCCATACCCAAGAGTCTGGGTGGTGGCGAGCAGGAGTTCCGTATGTACGATGTGGGCGGTCAGCGGGATGAGCGCAACAAGTGGATTCAAGTGTTTGAGGGCATTCAGGCGGTGCTGTTTCTGATCTCCTGCAGCGAGTTTGATCAGAATCTGCGGGAGGATCCCAGCCAGAATCGCCTGCAAGAGGCCCTCAATCTGTTTCGAGCCGTTTGGCAAAATCGATTCCTCGCCTCCGCCGGCCTGATAGTATTCCTCAACAAGTACGATATTATGGAGCGAAAAATACGGGCCGGCAAACACATTGTCGACTATTTTCCGGATTTTGAGGAGTTCAGCAAACGGCCGCAACAGCAGGAGAGCTGCTTCGATGAGTGCGACTGGACCAAGATGTTCATCAAGCAGAAGATGATCGACATCACCCAGGAACAGTTCAAGCGCAATTCCCGCAACCAATGCGACTTCACCGTCTCCGAACGGGAGTGCTATTACCATTTCACCGTGGCCACCGATACTCGCTGTATTCGCGATGTTTTCGGCGATGTTCAGCAAATGATTTTGTCCGAGAACATCAACATGGCCGGCTCCTCACTCTTCTAGGAAGTTTTCATTCTCAAAAAAACAAGAGCTTCCTTGACCAACTGTGATTTCGTATGCTTAATTATTAGATAAGCGAAAATAATTGTAAAATAATGGATAATATTTAAATGCAGACAAATCAGCTTTACTTCTATATTATTGTAATATTTTATTTATAGGCAAATACAGAAAAAACAAGTAAGAATGTTAAAAAGCTCTTAATTTACTTTGTTACTTTAGAAAATATTCGTTTTTTGTCAATTTAAAATGCACAAATTTGAATGGGAATTAATTCCGAGTCTTAAGGGGGTATATCCTTCTAAGATCGGGCTACATATGGCCGAGGTAAAGTCATTTAAATATTTTAAGTAAAACGTTGAATATTGGAAAAATATGCCTTTTTTCCACGAGTATATAAAGACATATTTTTTTAAGATCGGACCTTGTTTACATAAGTTTTAGATGTTTAACTTATCTAAATATATTTTAAATGTAAAATCAATCTGGATGACAAATCATGACCAAAATGGCATCAAACGTACAAATCGGTTCAGTTTTGACAAAGTTATGGGAGTTTGAAATGTGGGAGATATGAATTCGACCACTTTACATGTTAAAATTTTTGTCAATTTTGGCATGATTTTTGACCAAAAATTGGACCCCCTCAAAATCAACTTTAATGTTGTTTTTTATACTAATTATGATACCTACAATCGATTAAAAATAAAAATTCTAAATTCTAAATTTAGAAAAACAAATTTTTTCCAAAGTGAACAAGGGTCCCCCCTTGTAATTTTTTCAAAAAATCAAAAAAATAATATTTTCAAAAATGAATATACTTTAAATGCAGAATCAATCTGGTGTACAAATCATGATCAAAATGGCAACAAACATGAAAATCGGATTAGTTTTGACAAAGTTATGGGAGTTTGAAATGTGGCAGCTATGGATTTTTTTTTTCAAAATGAACAAGGGTCCCCCCTTGTGATTTTTTCAATAAATCAAAAAAATAATATTTTCAAAAATGAATATACTTTAAATGCAGAATCAATCTGGTGTACAAATCATGACCAAAATGGCAACAAACATGAAAATCGGATTAGTTTTGACAAAGTTATGGGAGTTTGAAATGTGGGAGCTATGGATTTTTTTTTTTTTAAATGAACAAGGGTCCCCCCTTGTGATTTTTTAAAAAAATCAAAAAAATTTTATTTTTAAAAATGAATATATTTTAAATGTAGAATCAATCTGGTGGACAAATCATGACCAAAATGGCATCAAACATGAAAATCGGTTCAGTTTTGACAAAGTTATGGGAGTTTGAAATG